>JANTPZ010151229.1:0-27333 GCA_025593235.1 Vachellia pachyceras | reverse complement strand
AAAGTTTGAAGTTGGAAAAGTTGATGAAATGTTAAAGTTAAGTCAATTAAACCCCTAACTTTGGGCTGACGAGAAACAGAGTAAATGAACTCCAAATGGAATGAAAGTTTACAGAAAAATAGTTCATATTGTGAGATTTTTATCAAGTCAAAGAACACTAAATTTGGAGTTTTGTACAGAAAGTTATTAAGTTCCAAAATTTGAAGAAAATCACTGAAAAACCTGGGAAAAATAGAAAAATGACCAAGTGTACAGTATATTTTTACGAATTAAACTGTATCATTTGGGAAATTAAATGACTCAAGGAGTATTTTTTCCTTGTAAAGGAACTTACAAGCTTCAAATAGAAATTGGAAGCACTCAATTTCGATTTTTCTGTAATTAGTTATGAATTTTCAAAGTTGTTCCTAAAATCAGTGAATAGTAACTTTCAAAAACTTGAAAGTTTTCAAATTGAAACTTTTGGACCCTTTGATCATAATGAGGCTTCCTTTTGATTCTAATTCACTTTGTAATGAAGCTAACGGGTAATTTAAGGAGTGTCACACACATCCTCCTTATCCTCCGATCTCACCATTCGAATTGGAGGAGGGTTAGGAATTGGTTTAGGTTCCTGCTGTCGAGGAGGCTGGGGTTCTACTGCAGAGGAGGTTGAAGAGCATTTTGATTTTGAGCAGCTAAAGCTGCTACTACCACCACCTAAATGGTAGCTTTCTCTTTCATCTACCCTCTCTTGCTCTTGGCGAGCCTGAGTCATTCTTAACTGTTCTATCAATTGCTATTTTTCATTTAATCTTCTCAGAATTTCTTGCAATGGCTCGTCCTGTTTAGGTTGACCCTGTTGATCTTCTCTATTCTCAGTTCTACGAATTCGTACCATTTTGATCTTTTAGTCCTTTATTTAAAAAAATGAACAACCACATTAATATAACAGACTAAATATCATGCTCGCCATATACTACCAAAATATCATATTCATATTCACATATGCTTCTTTATACATAACAGCCGTTATAGTACTACAGCAGTTCTACTATGCATATAAAAGTTCTAGCGTTTAGTCATATGGAAATATCTCATATATCATAACTTCTAACTTTCCTAAACATATACGGAAAATAGGGAGAGGGATTTCTGCAATCTTTGCATAAGCTCGCTGCTGTAACCAAGCATTTGGAATAGTAGCTAACATAGCCCATGTCCATTCATCATCATCTATTGAGTTCAGGGCAAGTTGGTCCACGTATGCCGCTCTAGCCCTCTGGATCCAAGCTAACTGAAACCCTCATCCTTGTAGAGTGGTATGCTCTCGGAATCCTCGGGTGTTAGCCTCTAGGATACGCTGTAGAGAAGCAATCCTCTCAAACACTGGACCTCTATATCTCTCATCATTTGCATATTCTGGTAACTCTTGTGCTAATTCTTTCTCTCTTTCAGACACCTCATTTGAGTCTTGGAAGGATTCCAACACATTTGAACCCATCTCTAAAGGCTCTTTCTTCTTAACCTGATCCTCTATGGACAAACTTGGTCCTTCAATCTCTCTCATAAAGGGTGCTTCTAACAACTGCTTTAACCATTCGTCACATGGTAACCTTTTCTTTGCTGGTAATTCCTCTCTTTGCCTCTTAGTTAGAATTGCAGGCTTTGGTTCCTCTTCTTGGAAAAAGCACATTTTTATCTTAGGATCTTCTTCTTCACCTAGATCCCCTTGATTGATGGATGGCTCAGAATGCCAACTTATCTCTGGAGTATTGGTAAACTCCATTACAATCTCATGATAAAGTGGTTGAGTAACCTCCATACTTGGCTTTTTCATGCTTAGCTAATCACAATCATTCATAAATTTAGGAATTTGGAACATGACTAAGTAGAATATAATCATAAGAGGCAACTAACATATACTATAACACTTAACATGTTGCATAGCCAAGCATAGCATATTGAATACTATTGCACAACATATCCATTAACAATGCACAACTTAGTAAATAATAATGCACATATTGCATTACAAATCAATTCAAATCCCAAACCTTTGCTCTAATACCAAACAAGTGTAACACACCTTAACTAACCCTTTAGCTTCAATTCATATCCATTTGGTACCACTTTTGGGCCTTGAATATTTTAAAAATCAAAATAATTCAAATCTGAAGATTTACATTTTTCGAGTTACTATTCACAGAATTTTGGCCCAACTTTGAAAATTCATAACGAATTCTAGAAAAATCGAAACGAGTGGTTCCAATTTCTATTTGAATCTTACAAGTTCCTCTATGGGGAAAAATACTCATTAAGTCATTAAATTGCCCAATTGATACAGTTTATTGCTCAAAGATTCATTGTTCATTTGGTATTTTTTCAATTTTCCCTAGATTTTCCAGTGATTTTCTTCCAACTTTGGAACATCATAACTTTTTGTACAAAACTCCAAATCCAGTGTTTTTTGGCTCATTTTAAAGCTTGCAATAGGAACTACTTTACTGGAAAACTTCAACTCATTTAGAGTTCATTTACCCTATTTCACATCATGCCAAAATACAGGGTTTGACCAACTTTACAATTACCATTTAGTCAAACTCGTTATTTCATAACTTCATAATTAGGCTACTAACTTCTAAACCTCTTTTGATCATGTTTAGCCATGCGTTTGGGAGCACTTAAAGCATACATTGGCAGACACTAATCTTGCTTTAAAATATGATCTTCCACCTTAGATTACATGTAGGAGTTTAGATTACTACTACATGTAGGAGTTTAGATTACACATTTACATAACATCCTTAATTAATGTAACATTAACTTTACATCACCAAAATATGATCAAAAGCATACACTAATCTTGCTTTAAGCATCATTTAATTTCTCCTTACCCTTGTATGAACTTCCACCTAGAAAATGGCTAGTGGGGGAGAATGAGATTTTGGAAAATCTCAATAGCAAAACTTTCTAACATGTTTAATAAAATGCATGACATTGTTTCAAACATAAGTGTGAATGCATGATGAAATGAATGTGCAACATGAGACATGTATATGCATATGGCCATAGCACACCAAACACATATTCACACTTCCATTCTCATAAATTAAGTCATGCACAATTCCAAAACAATTTCACAACAATTTAGTTTAAGTTAGAAGGTCTTGCTACCTTTAGCTCTTAATTTCTCCTTAAACTTGGATGCCTTCTTGATCACTTGAGAAACTAATTCCTTTCACCAAAATCTTGCCTACATAATTCACAACATTATGGTCATTAAACATAAGCCATTACCATTGCAAAAATCAATGTAAAACTCCCTTAAACTTCCCCTTGAATTATATAAGCCTTAAGACATCAAACTTGTCTTTAATGTGTTCTAATGCTTCCTGAAACTTGCGATCACTTTTACCCTACACAAAAACTCATTTTAAAACCATTGGAAGTATTAAAATCATCAAAACAACACTCCTTCATCCACTTTCCAGATCTGGACGAAAATTCCCCAAAAATAGAAAATGGTTTCTTTTCAAACATTCAACTTATACAATCACCATTTATTGCTTCCATACAAGTTTTCCATATGTTGTTTGGCTCAAATACAACTCTTCCATATCAAATGGAAATTTTGGCAGCATCTCCCCTTAGGGTTCTTCATCCCAAAATTTACAAAATCAATAAACAACCATCAAACAATCATAAGCTATACACCAATTTACTCCTTACAACATAAGGAGTGTTTTACGCCTAATTATTAGCTTTAAATCCCTCTCTTTCTCACTTTCTCTCTCAAGAACACTAATCTTGAATCTTGAAAACGAGGAGTTAAATCAAAATCCTAATCCATGGAAGTTGTAGAGGAGATCACAAGGAGTAAGATTATGTTTAGCTTTAGGTGCCTAAGCCTTTTACCTTGGATTTTCCTTGGAATTTTTCTTCCTTTTCTTCCTTGAAATGGTGTCCTCTTCTCTCTCAAGTTCCAGCAACAAATGCCGGTCAAGATGGAGAAAATGGAGGGAAAATATTTGTGTATAAAAAATCCTCACAAAAATTCAAGGGCTAAGATTCATTCTTGAATTTCAAACTTAATCTAAGGGCTCATATTTCGCCACCCTTAATCTCACATGCCTGAACCTCATTGGTTGGAATTAAATAATGGTAACTAAAGAGTAAGTAAATGGTTAAAACATGGTTAGGCTAACCAGACTGAATTCCATTCAGTTACCTCTACCGATTACACTTTTTACTGGTAAACATAACTTTATTCCGGTAAATATTTTTCTACTTTTCTGGAGATGTTTTCTTCCTTATTTAATCTCCATATTTTCCTCTCAAATTTAGCAAAATCGTTATTCCTAAAATACCACTTGATCTCATAAAAAATTAACAGGATATTTTATCCCGTCCAAAACCCTTAAAAACGTGCAATCGGAGGGCAAAATATTTTTAGGGCCTAAAAAATTACTACATTTTCTACTGATACTCTAGCCCCTTTTCTTTTCTCAGAATCCCTTCTGGATTGTTTAAAATTAATTTTTGAATAAAATTATATTTATGAGGTTTTCGGGTCTTTTTCCTCATATTCGGGAAAATTGCCTTAATCATATACTGGGCAATAATTTTATAAACTATAAAATTCATTTAATTTTTCTATACTCTGATCTCTGATCTTTAAGAAGTCCAGATACCTTAAATAATTATTTTTGCCTTTTTTGCCCTTCAAAATTCTATAGACAGAAATCTAGTCCGAATTTGGAAAATCAGTGAATCACGGTTGTGATCAGTGAGTTGTGCTCTGTCTATTGGGCATATATAAATCTTTGGTCAACAGTTGACTTTTTGACTTTGACTTTGACTTTGACTTTCTCAAATGACCAAAATGCCCTTCCATTTTCTCTTATTTACCATTTTGCCCTTACTTTCTCTATTCTTTCATAATTCCCATTTTACCCTTACTTTTAACACTCAAAGACCTTTATGTACTTGGCCTTTTTGTTAAATGACATATGGGTCCTTCCCAGAAGGTTACACATCCTTAAATTACTCCAGGACGAGCACGTTTAACTTTAGAGTTCCTATGAATTTCCAACCAATAGCCTAGTTTTGACTTTGCGTCTTCCGGCCCATAACCTTTCTCTTTTTATGCTCTGTCTATCTCTTGTTTCTAATTCATTTCATAATGTTAGAATAGGATTTGACCAAGAGGGGTGAATTGGTCAGATAAAAATTTAACTTTAAATTAACAAAATTAAAACAAACTCACCGAGAGTGAAGAGAAATGATAAACACAGAGATTTATCCTGGTTCGGTCTCTTTGACTTATGTCCAATCCTCAGAGCATCCCTGAGATTTTCAAATCCACTATCAACAAAGAAATGAGGCTTCACAAGCCTGTATAGTTTGGGAATCTACTCCCCCTTTCTCTTTTCACTAAAACAGAGTGACATTCTCTCTGTTTTCTAACTCTCTTTTAGCCCAATAGACTCAAGGTCCAATCCATGAGTTTCTCACAGATTTACAAAGTGTTTTTGCCAAAGGATTCTCTCTCAAAAGAGTAGATGTCTAGCAATGAAGCACATAAAGAAATATTGAAGAAATACATAGAGTGAAATAAACAGCGTTGAATGCTCAAAATTCGTTATCTTTCTCTGTATTAAATGCTTCTCCTTTTATAGTTGAGAAGTTCATTAATGTCCGTTAGACTCCATTTAATAGCCGTTACTCTCATCATCGACCATTTGGTTTCTTGATTAATGGCAGTTAATGCTACTGAGTCAGACAACAACAAATGTTGCAGAAGAACGTTAAAGTCTCCGAGCCTCGGACCATGCCTGTGCTTCTTTCCTCATTTAATATCTCAAGATTCTACATTTATAAGAGTAGTTAGTATTCACAATGTCGTTACACATATAAGGAAAGTAGATGTGTAGCATAGGTTGAGTGTGTCAGACATAAAGCTGTCAGAACAACAATGCTCGAGCATAGCTTTCTCAATGCTCGAGTATTGTTTGAAAATTTTCAAAGAAAAGTTCAATGCTTTGACACACTACTCAAGTATTACATGAAAGTGTTTGAAAAAATCTTAGTACTCGAGTGTTAAATCAGGATGCTCGAGTATTGTTAATGCTTTGTAAGTTTACTCAAGTATGCTGTGAGAGTATTGAGGTGAGGAGTTGAAAAAAGAACTTAATGCTCGAGTGAAAAAATGGAAGTACTCAAGTGCCTGAAATGCTTGGAGTGAATGCTCGAGTATTCTCAAAGGGTATTAGTGAACAGTGAAACATTTTGCCCGATGCTCGAGCATTACCAATGCTTTCACTCAATGCTTGCAGAATTCTCTTCCAGCACACTGTGAAAGGCCTCAATACTCAAGAACTGAGAAACTATGCTCGAGCATTAGCTCTACTGGAAGCTTTTACTCAAGTATTGTTTGACAGCATTGAAGGAAAAGACTCAATACTTGAGTACTGCCTTTTCAGTGCTTGAGTATTGGCCATACTTTCAGCCAATGCTTAAAGTGTTGACTGGAAGTGTTTTCAAAAATCTCAATGCTTGAGTACTGAGAACCTAGTGCTTGAGCATTGGTTTCTTCTGTCAGCTAATACTTGGAGTATTACATTGTAGCACAGTTTGAAAGTCCTGGTTTAGCCTAATGCTCGAGTATTGAGATACAATGCTCGAGCATTGGCAATACTTTCTGCCAATGCTTGAAGTGTTCACTGAAAGCATAGATTAAAACTCCATTTTCAAAACAGAATGCTGGAGTATTGAATTCCAATACTCAAGTATTGACAATACTTGGAGTATTCATTGAAAGCACTGATTTTTCTTAAGTTTTAAAATTACAGTGCTAGAGCATTGAATTCCAATGCTCAAGTGCTGTTGATACTTTAATAAAAACACTCGAGTATTTTTCATGAAACTCAGAATTAAAACTTTTGAACTTCAAGATTAAAAACACAAATCATTTATTTCATTTAGTTGTAAAACAATAGATATTACAAGAATCAAACTCTATTAGATATGGTTCGATCTATGATGAGTTAAGAGATCTTCCACCTTCCTTTTGGGGCCATGCAATGGAAACAACTGTGTTTACACTGAATCATGTTCCATCTAAGGCAATTAAAAAGACACCATATGAGATATGGACTGGGAAGAAATCAAGCTTGTCTTTTCTCAAGATTTGGGGATGTGAGGTCTATGTTAAACAACATGCCTCTGATAAATTATCAAACAAATCCTCCAAATTCCTTTTTGCCGGGTATCCCAAGGAAACAAAGGGATACTATGTCTATAATCCCACAACATAAAGTTTTTGTTGTTCGAAACGGTGCTTTCTAGAAAGAGAGTTCATCTCTAAAAGAACCAGTAGGATCAAACTGTATCTCAAAGAAGTTCGAGAATCTCAAGACACCACAGAACCACAGATGGAAGATAGAGAAGACTCACAAGATGTTGTTGAGACTTCTCAAGTAACAAAGGCCTATGGAGGTCTGATAGATCACGATAACCACCTCGGAGATATGGATTTCTAGTTACTGGGAGTCATAATGTGTTTCTCATTGCACCCAAGGAGTCAGCCACCTATCAGAAGGCCGTAGTAGGACCAAACTTTGACAAGTAGCTAGATACCATGAAGTCTGACATATAATACATGTATGATAATGATGCGAACCCAATAGGGAAAATCCCAAGAACCCACAACCAATCCGAACACACACACACCCCAAGAACGCTAAACAAAGGTTGACGATCCACTTGAACCCTTGAGCACGGAAGAATAAGGACCCAAAGTGTTGGAAGATGCCACAAGGTTGATCAAGCCTTGATAAGTCATTAGTTCAATAAAGAATCCTAGAGAGAATCCTCCCTCAAGAAGCAACTTGCACAATACAAAGTTTATAATAATCTCCAATCTCAATTGTCTCAGAGTATGCATTTCAATGGATTTATAACGGTTACATTTTAACATTCAAAATAATAAAATGCAGCCTAAAATCTAGGAAGATAAAATTCAAATTACAAAATAGTATCTATCCTAAAATCTAGGCAAACGAATATTCAACAGAATATCTTCTAACTAACTTTTGAAATTCAAATTTAAAATTGATACTATCCTAAAATCTAAGCAGAAGAATATTCAACAGAATATCTTCTAACTGATTTTGAAATTCAAATTTAAAACTGATATCTATCCTAAAATCTAGCTAATTTGAAATTCAAATTACAAATTTTCGCATAAAATAAGTAAATAAAAGATAATCAACATTTAGACCCAAAATGTGGATATTTTGGCCTAAATGAGTGCTCCCATGTATAGCCCATAGTCCAAGCCCTTTTATTTAAAGCCTCCTAGCCCAAAATAGGATCTGCAGGTCCATTTTCAGTGCAAATCAAGTTAATGATGACCTTGGAGCCTTCTTCCCAATTTGTTGATCCAAATGCCATTTATTTTGTTAGAACCTCTTGTACAAGCCCATTCAATGCTTCCTTCATCCTCTCGGCCCTTGCTCTTGTGATTGGTCTACTTGGAATTTTCTTAGGCTCATTTGAATTTGATAAGTCAGCTTGCTGGATCACATCATCCCCTCTCTCCTCAAAGAGATTCATCCTCGAATCTTCAGTTGGAATTTTTAACAGCTCATTAGTATCTGATGCACCCTGTTGGATCACATCAGATAATCAGGTATAGACCTAGATTGCCCACCTGAAGGTGTAAAAACCATTGGGTGCAAATGGTTTTTTTAAAGAGAAAACCAATACGGATGGCAAAGTAAACGTCTTCAAGGCAAGGCTGGTTGCAAAAAGATTCACATAAACTCATAGTGTTGACTATGTGAAACCTTTTCCACAGTAGCGATGGCCAAGTCAATCAAAATCCTTCTTGCCGATGCATCACATTATGACTATGAAATATGATATATGGACATCAAAACAACTTTTCTTAATGGAAAGCTACTTGTGGATGTGTACATGACACAACCTAAAGATTTTGTATGTCCAGAGGATTCTGGTAAGTTATGTAAGCTTTAATGATCCACTTATGGATTAAAGCAGACATCACGGAGTTGGAATTATCGTTTTGATGAAGTTGTTAAAGAGTTTGCTTCATTCAAAACATGGATAAACCTTGTGTTTACAAGAAGGTTAGTGGGAGCACAATTGTATTCATGGTGCTTTATGTTGATGACATCCTACTATTGGGAATGACATTCCTACCTTGCAGAGTGTCAAGTCTTGGTTAGGAAAGTCTTTTTCAATGAAAGACTCGGGCAAGCCACTTACATCCTAGAGATTATGATCTATAGAGATAGATCCAAGGGGCTTATTAAATCAGGTTACATATATAGACAAAATATTGCATAGGTTCAGTATGCAAGATTCAAAGAGGGGCAAAATACCCATGTCACATGGAATTCTTCTCTTCAAGGATCTGTGTCATAAAACAGTGGATTAGAGAGATCATATGAGTAAGATTTCATATGCCTCGGCTATTGGATCCATTATGTATGCCACATTATTACTCGATCAGATGTCTCAATCACCTTGAGTATGACTAGTAGATACCAGTAAGATCCAGGTGAGGGTTATTATACTGCTGTCAAGAATATCCTTAAGTACTTGAGAAGGATTAAGGATTTATTCTTGGTGTACGGTGGTTTAGATGAACTTAGTGTAACTGGTTACGTAGATGCTAGTTTCCAAACTAACAATGATAATTCTATATCGCAGTCAGATTTGTGTTCCTTTTTAATGGTGGTGCAGTAAGCTGAAAAGCTCTAAGCAGAGCACATAAGCTGATTCTGCAATTGAAGCCGAGTATATAGCAGCATCAGATGCAACTAAAGAAGCTGTTTGGATCAGATAGTTCATTATTAAACTAGGGGTGGTCCCTACCTTCTGAAATCCGATAGATTTATTCTGTGACAATAATGGTGCTATTGCAAGACAAGCATATACTCAGGCTATTTCACCTTATCATATTAATTAATGATAGAGGTGATATCAAAATATGCAATGTATTTGGAGAAGACAATGTTGCTAATCCTCTTAACAAATTGCTTGCACAAATGAAACATGAAAGTCATGTTAGGATAATGGGAATTTGGAAAATCAATGATTGTACCTAGTACAAGTGGGAGGATGTTGGAAATTGTGCCTAGGGGCTAATCATTGTACTTCACACATCATTTATTTTAATGTATTTTCTCCATTAATTATCATAACTTTTTCATGTTTATTATGATAATTGCATTCATGGACAAATTATGAATATTGTCCTAAATGTCCCTGGTCGGTTATCTATGTGGGAACAAAGATAAAGTTAGACCAGTATGACTTTAATAAGGTATGGAGATACGAGTCAAAGTCATAGGCACTTGTAAGTGTATTTGGTGCTAGACTAACCCACTATGAAAAAGCTACATAGATTAAGTTATTAGCTTATCTTATACGTAATTACATCACAATGCCCTTTGACTTGAGATCATCATGGATTCTTGCATGAAAGTCACTAAGCTTTGACCTAGTCGAAAGTCACCTTTGACCGGGTGATGATAAAGGCTATAATCGGGCTTAAGGGTTTTTATGTGGTGGAAAGTGAGTGATCAAGATGGGATTTGTCCCTCACATTAATTGAGAGATATTACTGGACCCCTAGATGAGTGAGTTTGAGAAATGTATGGCCATACTGTAACGAAAAGGGGTTTTTGTTTCATTAATCAGACAACTCAAGGATCGAGAAAGTAATGGTCGGGAATAGGATGATGACGTCATCCATGCCTCATCCTTGATCAAGATATCATTTGACAAAAAGGATGTGATGTAGTTGCATAAAAGGTTACGTCGTGTTAACGATCCCCGTATGATTTGGCTAGTCGAAATGTCTTGCTAGAGACCGCTTGTGACTTGTGGGCTATGGTGAGATTAGCCCACTACTAACTTTATATGGGCCTACAGGGTCGCATGCAAGAGCAGCCCAACACGAGCTTTATTTATGGGGTTTATTCGAATTTTAAATATATATGTATATATATGTTAAAATTCAAAATTGCACAATATTATGCAAATAATATTTGTGTGGGTTAGTTTAATATTTAATTTATTTGATAAATTAAATAACTAGCATTAATTTATAAAGATAAAATAAATTCATTGGCTCATTATTTAGATTAATTAAATGGATATGATTTGATCATATCAATTTAATCCAAATTAAGATTGCAAAATTCAAATTTCGAATTTCAAGATTAATTAAGATTAGATCTCGATATCTTTTGAAATTCAAATTTCAAGATTAGATCTTGAATATCTTTTAATTTTCAAATTTTAAATTTTAAAATTAATCAAGATTAGATCTTGAGTATCATTTGAAATTCAAATTTCAAGATTAGATATTGAATATATTTCGAATTTCAAGATTATATCTTGAATATCATTTCAAATTCGAATTTAAAGATTAATAATGATTAATCTTGAATGTCTTTTTGAAATTAAAATTTGGATTTTTCAAGATTAATAAAAAATTAATCTTGGATTGTGATGCACTCCATGAGCTCTATAAACATGAGCGCTCGTGAACAGTAGTAGCATCCCATTCTGAATTTGAATATATGCTCTTGAGTCACAAAACCCTAGAGAGAGAGTGAAATGAAGAGGCGCTAGCTCGCTGCCATTGTTGGGGACTGTTCGTGTGGATACCGGTAAAGGGAGGTGATAAAAGAAATGTTGGCTTCTCGTGATCGGAAGCAAGAATGCATAAGGTTGTGGAATCTAAAGAGATCCAGACACAAATGAAGGGACAATCTCAAAACGTAAAAGGTATGCCTTTATCTCGTTAATCTAAACGCCTTTGACAAATCCGTATTTGGGATTAGAAAATTTTAAATTTCACTGCCTATCAGTTCTAATCCCAACACCTTCCTAGCAGCCATCTCGCGAACCTCACGTAGAAACAGGCCCTCTGAATTTACATGTTGATGCAGGGGATCGGCTTCGAAATATCCACCCTAATATACTCTAGCCTTCGTGATGACGTCCTCACTTCCAAAACCATGAAGGCCATCATCTTTCCCCATCTCATCTCAAATATGTTTACCGATTAGAAGTTTAGGAAAACCCTGAGGACCATCAGTTTGCCCCTGTCCCTGCTTTTATTTATGATAGGATCCGTTGAGCTCCCACGCCTCAGCCTGAGCCTTTCATAGACATTGATGATCTAGTAGCTAAGGACTAGGAGGCTCCAGCACCCCAGGCACCAGATGTTTACCCACCACCTCGAGTCCCTGTTACCTTAGAGAGCCTGGCTGCTGACTTCCAGCAATTAACGATCATTGCTCTTCAGTAGCTTGAACGGGACATGAGGTATTGCAGGAGGATGGATGCTTTGCTTGTACAGAGCTTGCACTTTCAGCTACATCCAGAGGAGGATGATCTTAGCAGTATAGGACCTTCTGGAGCCAGACCATCTAGAGAGGTAGGAGCGGCGGAGGGACCTGAGGAGGAGGAGGTTGCTGCTGACATAGATTCCGAGGGAGACTCGGCCATGTAGGGATAGGACTAGATTTTTCATTTACTGTTGAACTTTCATATGCAGTTGTATAGGATATTTGATGTGAACTTGATTTTTGCAGCAGCCTATATAGATGTTTCCTATGATATTTTCCTGAATTTCGTTGCAATCTTGCATGATATTCTCTGATAATTCTTGAAAATTCCACGCTTTCTCTGTGATTAATTCTATCATTCCGATCATTGAGGACAATGTTTGATTTAAGTGTGTGGGGATTTAGGATTTAAGTTTTCCAAGCAATACCTTGATTTTAAAATGCAACTGAAATTTTTGAAAATTTTTGAAGGTTAAATGTTAGGCCATTTTGCTGAAAACTTTGGAAATTTTCAAGTTTCTTAAACTTTTTTGTGAAAATTTTTGATTTTCCTGAGGTTTTGAACTGCAAATTTCGCTCTCGGGCCATTTTTGCCGCGACGTAAGTCATCAAAATAAGGCATTTCACCTCTTGGGTGTGTTTTGCCACGACCATCTTATGGTTGCACCGCGGTGAAACATCAGTGCAAAATATTTAAAAAAATTAGGTTTTGAATTTCAAAATAAAAGGTTCATCTTACCTTTATGGCTTTAATACTCCTAAAAAAATCATATACCATGATTTTCACAGATAATGCATTGGGAATTTGATGCACGATGTTAAGGGATAAAAGTTTTTGGTAAAGCATTTTCAATTTATTAGCAAAGGAGCAGTATATATGCAATTTTAAGTTGACCCTTTGCGTTTTTAATTCTTGAGACTGTTTAATTGAGACATTAGCCATGTCATGAGGATAATTGAGCCTAATTAAATTTGAACTAGTGTGGGTCTGTCTTGATTTTTAATCTCTCTAGAACTTATCTTGATTTTTAATCAAAGCTTTATGATCCAATATTCTGTGAAAATGATAAAGGCCTTCATTTCAAAACCTTACATTTTGCCCAAACACAAGCCCAACATGATTCATCCATTGTTACCCTTTTGAGCCCATCACGCTTGAAAACCATTATTTGGAATGCTATATTTTTACATGCAAGCATACTTTGATCAAATTGTGGTTCATATTCATATCTTTAAAAAAAAGAGAGAGAAATGATGATTAAAAAAAATAAAAGGAGAGAAATAAAGAGAAAAGTAGTATAATGCTTGAATATGCATTTCTCTAAAGTCTTGCAAAGTCATTGACATGATTAGATTCCTTAGGTGCTGTGTATTCAAGAATTTCTTTTCATTATCTTTAACCCCCATCACCCATTTTAAACCTTAAAGCCCTCTTGATTCACGCTATATTGATCTTGTGGTAAAGAGGTAGAATAATTACAAGCTTATGGTAGAGATTTAATTAAGTAGACTATGAGTGAAATTTCCTTACCTAGTGAGCTGAGAGAGAAATACTTACACCTTTGGCGGTGAAGTCTCTTTTATTCAGTCTTTTGAATTGAACTCTCTCATGGATTGATTTACTATTATCTCTGCCAGGATCCTTGTTAATTCCTTAACAATTGTTTTGACTAAATTCTGTAGTCCTGGACTCATGTGGATACATTTTTCATGCATTTATCATTTTTTAAAAGTTGTTGAAAGGCTTTGTCTAGGAGTATAAAGGTTTAAGTGTGGGGGAATTTGATTGAGCTTAATTTCTACTATATTTTAGCTTGGCTTTCCAGAGTTTTTAATTCAATTTCAGCCCTTCATAATCCTTCTTGTGCTTAATTTGAGATATAGGGTTGTTGATCTTGATTAGCTTGATTTTGGGTGCACTTGCTATGAATAATGTATAATTGTTCTTAATTTCTATCATGAGCGAGTGATACTTCAAATATTTGCTATTTCATTTTAGGTACTCTAGTCAAAGAATGAGGAAAGCAGCTCTAGGAACGTTCGCCACGACGTAATTAGGCGAGCAAGAACTCTCAGGAGAGGTTCACCGCGGCTAAAGTTCAATCAGGCGAGCAAGAACTCTCAGGAGAGGTTCACCGCGGTGAATATCACGCATCAGCACCAGATTATACTCCAATTGTAAATAAACCCGACCTACCTTCTTGGATCCGACCCTAGACGGTTGGTATATACCAATTAGGGTAAGAGGACGAAAAGTAAAGGAGGAAAGGAGAGGTAGAAACAGATTACATCTCATTTTTCTCATTCTATAGACACAACCCTAATTTTCATCTATTTTTCATTCCTAATCCACTCATGCATCTCTAATCCTCCATTTGGAGTACGATTTCACTTCAAATGAGTAGTTGAGCATCTTCCTTCCTCTTGAAGATGAAGTTGGCCTGAGTTCGATGTTCCGGAATTGCGGACGAAAATTTTTCACTATCTCATAATTGCGTGGAAACTTCCTCGCTTAGTCAATTTTGAATGCGGATTATAGATATTTTGTTAGCTTTTGAAAATTCATCCATTTGATTCAAAAACGGCGCTCGTCCGTTTCTGGCCTTCTTTGGTCGGAAAGTACAAAAATTTTTCACTGTCTCGAAATTGTGTGGAAACTTCCTCCCATACACATTTTTGAAAGCGGATTCTAGATGTTTGGTTAGGTTTTGAAAATTGATCGATCTATTCAAAAACGACGCTCGTCCATTTCTAGCCTTGTTTGGTCAGAAAGTACAAAAATTCTTCATTGTCTTTGAATTCCATGGAAACTTCCTCCCTTACTCATTTGTGAATGCGGATTCTAGACGTTTGGTTAAGTTTTCAAAATTCATCCATTTCCTTCAAACACGAAGCTCGTCCATTTCTGGCCTTCTTTGGTCGGAAAGTACAAAAATTTTCCACTATCGAAATTGCGTGGAAACTTCCCCCTTACTCATTTGTGAATGCGGATTCTAGAGTTTGGTTGAGTTTTGAAAATTCATCCATTTGCTTCAAAAACGGCGCTCGTCCGTTTCTGGCCTTCTTTTGTCGGAAAGTACGAAATTTTTTTACTGTCTCGGAATTGCATGGAAACCTCCTCCGATACTCATTTTTGAATGTGGATTCTAGATGTTTGGTTAGATTTTGAAAATCCATCCATTTGCTTCAAAAACGGAGGTCGTCCGTTTCTGGCCTTCTTTGGTCGGAAAGTACTAAAATTTTTCACTGACCCGGAATTGCGTGGAAACTTCCTCCCATTCTCATTTTTGAATACGGATTCAAGATGTTTGGTTAGTTTTTGAAAATTCATCCATTTGCTTCAAAAATGGAGCTCATCCGTTTGAAGCCTTCTTTGGTCGGAAAGTACAAAAATTTTTCACTGTCTCGGAATTGTGCCGAAACTTCCTCCCATACTCATTTTTGATTGCGGATTCTAGATGTTTGGTTAGTTTTTGAAAATTCATCCATTTGCTTCAAAAACGGTCCTCATTCGTTTCTGGTTTCGTTGGTCGGATATTACAAAAATTTTTCACTATCTCGAAATTGAATGGAAACTTCCTCCTATACTCATTTTTGAATGCCGACAGATGTTTGCTTTGTTTTTGAAAATTCATCCATTTCCTTCAAAAACGGCGCTCATTCGTTTTTGGCCTTCTTTGGTCGGAAAGTATGAAAATTCTTCACTGTCTCGGAATTGCGTGGAAACTTCCTCACTTAGTCATTTTTGAATGCGGATTATAGATGTTTGGTTAGCTTTTGAAAATTCATCCATTTGTTTCAAAAACGGTGATCATCCATTTCTGGCCTTCCTTGGTCGGAAAGTACAAAAATTTATCATTGTCTCCGAAATTGTGTGCAGACTTCCTCCCATACTCATTTTTGAATGCGGATTCTAGATGTTTGGTTAGGTTTTTAAAATTCATCGATTTCATTCAAAAACTGCGCTCTTCCATTTCTGGCCTTCTTTGGTCGGAAAGTACCAAAATTTGTCACTGTCTCAGAATTGCGTGTAAACTTCCTCCTATACTCATTTTTGAATGCATATTCCAGATGTTTGCTTCGGTTTTGAAAATTCATCCATTTCCTTCAAAAAGGGCGATCGTCCATTTCTAGCCTTCCTTGGTCAGAAAGTATGAAAATTTTTCACTGTGTCAGAATTGCGTCGAAATTTCCTCCCATACTCATTTTTGAATGCGGATTCTAGTTGTTTGGTTAGGTTTTGAAAATTCATCGATTTTCTTCAAAAACGGCGCTCGTCCGTTTCTGGCCTTCTTTGGTCAGAAAGTACGAAAATTTTTCACTGTCTCGAAATTGCCTGGAAACTTCCTCGCTTAGTTATTTTTGACTGCGGATTATAGATGCTTGGTTAGCTTTTGAAAAATCATCCATTTGTTTCAACAACGGCGCTCGTCCGTTTCTAGCCTTCTTTGGTCGGAAAGTACAAAAATGTTTCCCTGCCTCCAAAATTGCGTGGAAACTTTCTACCATACTCATTTTTGAATTCGAATTCTAGATGTTTGGTTGGTTTTAAAAATCCATCCATTTGCTTCAAAAACAGAGGTCGTCCGTTTCTGGCCTTCTTTGGTCGGAAAGTACGAAAATTTTTCACTGTCCCTGAATTGCGTGGAAACTTCCTCCCATTCTCATTTTTGAATACGGATTCAAGATGTTTGGTTAGGTTTTGAAAATTCATCCATTTGCTTCAAAAACAGAGCTCGTCCGTTTGTTGCCTTCTTTGGTCGGAAACTACGAAAATTTTTCACTGTCTCGGAATTGCGCCGAAACTTCCTCCCATACTCATTTTTGATTGCGGATTCTAGATGTTTGGTTAGTTTTTGAAAATTCATCCATTTATTTCAAAAACAGTGCTCATCCGTTTCTAGCCTTCTTTGGTAGGAAAGTACAAAAATTTTTCACTGTCTCCAATATTGCGTGGAAACATTCTCCCATACTCATTTTTGAATTCGAATTCTAGATGTTTGGTTTGTTTTGAAAATCCATCCCTTTGCTTCAAAAACGGAGGTCGTCCATTTCTGGCCTTCTTTGGTCGGAAAGTACGAAAATTTTTCACTATCTCGGAATTGCGTGGAAACTTCCTCCCATTCTCATTTTTGAACACGGATTCAAGATGTTTGGTTAGCCTTTGAAAATTCATCCATTTGTTTCAAAAACGGTGCTCGTCCGTTTCTATCCTTCTTTGGTCGGAAAGTACGAAAATTTTTCCCTATCTCGGAGTTGCGTGGCAACTTCCTCGCTTACTCATTTTTGAATGCAGATTCTAGATGTTTGGTTAGCTTTTGAAAATTCATCCATTTGTTTCATAAACAACCATCTTTCATTTTTGGTTTCTTTCGTCGGAAAGTACGAAAATTTTTCACTCTCTCGTAATTGCGTGGAAACTTCCTCCCATACTCATTTTTGAATGCGGATTCTATATGCTTGGTTAGGTTTTTAAAATTCATCGATTACCTTCAAAAACGTCTCTCGTCTGTTTCTGGCCTTCTTTGGTCGGAAAGTACCAAAAGTTTTCACTGTCTCAGAATTGCGTGGAAACTTCCTCCTATACTCATTTTTGAATGAAGATTCCAGATGTTTACTTTGGTTTTGAAAATTCATCCATTTCCTTCAAAAAGGGCGCTCGTCCGTTTCTGGCCTTCTTTGGTCGGAAAGTATGAAAATTTTTCAATGTCTCGGAATTGTGTGGAAACTTCCTCCCATACTCATTTTTTAATGCGGATTCTAGTTGTTTGGTTAGGTTTTGAAAATTCATCCATTTCCTTCAAAAATGGCACTCATCCGTTTCGAGCCTTCTTTGGTCGGAAAGTACAAAAATTTTTCACTCTCTCGGAATTGCGTGAAACTTCCTCCAATACTCATTTTTTAATGCAGATTCTAGATGTTTGGTTAGGTTTTGAAAATTCATCCATTTGTTTCAAAAACGGCGCTCGTCCGTTTCTGGCTTTCTTTGGTCCGAAAGTACAAAAATTTTTCACTGTCTCCAAAATTGCGTGGAAACTTTGTCCCATACTCATTTTTGAATGCGGATTCTAGATGTTTGGTTAGGTTTTTAAAATTCATCCATTTCATTCAAAAATGACGCTCTTCCGTTTATGGCCTTCTTTTGTCGGAAACTACCAAAATTTTTCACTTTCTAGGAATTGCGTGGAAACTTCCCCCTATATTCATTTTTGAATGCATATTCCAGATGTGTGCTTCGATTTTTAAAATTCATCCATTTCCTTCAAAAAGGGTGCCCGTCCGTTTCTGGCCTTCTTTGGTCGGAAAGTACGAAAATTTTTCACTCTCTTGAAATTGTGTGGAAACTTCTTCCCATACTCATTTTTGAATGCGGATTCTAGATGTTTGGTTAGCTTTTGACAATTCATCCATTTCCTTCAAAAACGACGCCCTTCCGTTTCTGGCCTTCTTCGGTTGGAAAGTACGAAAGTTTTTCACTATCTCGGAATTGGTGGAAACATCCTCCCATACTCATTTTTGAATGCTAATTCCATATGTTTGCTTCGGTTTTGAAAATTCATCCTTTTCCTTCAAAAAGGGTGCCCGTCCGTTTCTGGCCTTCTTTGGTCGGAAAGTACGAAAATTTATCGCTCTCTCGAAATTGCGTGGAAACTTCCTCCCATACTCATTTTTGAATGCGGATTCTAGATGTTTGGTTAGGTTTTGAAAATTCATCCATTTCCTTCAAAAAGGCGTTCTTCCATTTCTGACCTTCTTTGGTCAGAAAGTACAAAAATTTTTCACTCTCTCGGAATTGCGTGGAAACTTCTTCCCATATTCATTTTTGAATGCGGATTCTGGATGTTTGGTTTGGTTTTTAATATTCATCCATTACCTTCAAAAATGGCCTCATTTGTTTCTGGCCTTATTTGGTCGGAAAGTACGAAAATTTTTCAGTCTCGGAATTGCTTGGAAACTTCCTTCCAAACAAATTTTTGAATGCAGATTCCAGACGTTTGCTTCGGTTTGAAAATTCATCCATTTCCTTCAAAAATGGTGCTCGTCCATTTCTGGTCCTCTTTGGTCGGAAAGTTTGAAAATTTTTCACTGTCTCGGAATTGCGTGGAAACTTCCTCGCTTAGTCATTTTTTAATGCTGATTATAGATGTTTGGTTAGCTTTTGAAAATTCATCCATTTGTTTCAAAATCGCCGCTCGTCCGTTTCTGGCCTTCTTTGGTCGAAAAGTACCAAAATTTTTTGCTGTCTCCAAAATTTCGTTGAAGCTTCCTCCCATACTCTTTTTTGAATGCGGATTCTATATGTTTGGTTAGGTTTATAAAATTCATCCATTTCATTCAAAAAGGCACTCATCCGTTTCTAGCCGTCTTTGGTCCGAAAGTACGAAAATTTTTCACTCTCTCGGAATTGCGTTGAAACTTCCTCCCATACTCATTTTCAAATGCAGATTCCAGATGTTTGCTCCGGTTTTGAAAATCCATCCATTTCCTTCAAAAACGGAGCTCGTCCGTTTCTGGCCTTCTTTGGTCGGAAAGTACGAAAATTTTTCACTCTCTCGAAATTGCGTGGAAACTTCCTCCCATACTCATTTTTGAAAGCATATTCCAGATGTTTGCTTCAGTTTTGAAAATTCATCCATTTCTTTCAAAAACGGTGCTCGTCCGTTTCTGGCCTTTTTGGTCGGAAAGTACGAAAATTTTTCACTCTCTCGGAATTGCGTCAAAACTTCCTCCCATACTCATTTTTGAATGCGGATTCTAAATGTTTGGTTAGGTTTTTAAAATTCATCCATTACCTTCAAAAACGGCCCTCGTCCGTTTCTGGCCTTCTTTTGTCGGAAAGTACGAAAATTTTTCACTGTCTCGGAATTGGTGGAAACTTCCTTCCAAACTCATTTTTGAATGCAGATTCCAGATGTTTGCTTCGTTTTGAAAATTCATCCATTTCCTTCAAAAACTGCACTCGTCTGTTTCTAGCCTTCTTTGCTCGGAAGGTACGATAATTTTTCAATGTCTCAGAATTACGTGGAAACTTCCTCGCTTAGTCATTTTTGAATGCGGATTATAGATGTTTGGTTAGCTTTAGAAAATTCATGCATTTGTTTCAAAAACAGCGGTCGTCCATTTCTGGCCTTCTTAGGTCGGAAAGTACAAAAAATTTTCACTGTCTCCGAAATTGCGTGGAAACTTCCTCCCATACTCATTTCTAAATGCAAATTCTAGATGTTTGGTTAGGTTTTTAAAATTCATCCATTTCATTCAAAAACTGCGCTTGTTCGTTTCTGGCCTTTTTTGGTCGGAAATTACGAAAATTTTCACTATCTTGGAATTGCGTGGAAACTTCATCGCTTACTCATTTGTGAATGCGAATCCTAGATGTTTGGTTAGTTCTTAAAAATTCATCCATTTTCGTAAAAAACGGCGCTCGTCCGTTTCTGGCCTTCTTTGGTCGGACAGTACGTAAATTTTTCAATGTCACGGAATTGTGTGGAAACTTCCTTCCTTACTCATTTTTGAATGCGGATTCTAGATGTTTGGTTAGGTTTTGAAAATTCATCCGTTTCCTTTAAAAACGGCGCTAGTCCGTTTCGGGCCTTCTTTTGTTGAAAAGTACAAAAATTGTTCACTCTCTTGGAATTACGTCGAAACTTCTTCCCATACTCATTTTTGAATGCGGATTCTAGATGTTTGGTTAGGTTTTGAAAATTCATCGATTTTCTTCAAAAACTGCACTCGTCCGTTTCTGGCCTTCTATGGTCGGAAAGTACGAAAATTTTTCAATGTCTCGGAATTGTGTGGAAACTTCCTCCCATACTAATTTTTGAATGCGGATTCTAGATGTTTGGTTAGGTTTTGAAAATTCATCGATTTTCATCAAAAACTGCGCTCGTCCTTTTCTTGCCTTCTTTGGTCGGAAAGTTCGAAAATTTTTCAATGCCTTGGAATTGTGTGGAAACTTCCTCCCCTACTCATTTTTTAATGCGGATTCTAGATGTTTGGTTAGGTTTTGAAAATTCATCCATTTCCTACAAAAACGGCGTCGTACGTTTCTGGCCTTCTTTGGTCGGAAAGTACAAAAAATTTTCACTCTCTCGGAATTGCGTCGAAACTTCCTCCCATACTCATTTTTGAATGTGGATTCTAGATGTTTGGTTAGTTTTTAAAAATTCATCCATTTCCGTAAAAAACGGCACTCGTCCTTTCTTGCCTTCTTTGTTTGGAAAGTACGAAAATTTTTTACTGTCTTAAAATTGCGTGGAAACTTCCTCCCATACTCATTTTTGAATGCGGATTCAAGATGTTTGGTTAGGTTTTTAAAATTCATCCATTTCATTCAAAAACGGCGCTCTTCCGTTTCTGGCCTTCTTTGCTCTGAAAGTACAAAAATTTTTCACTCTCTCTTAATTGCGTGGAAACTTCCTCCCATACTCATTTTTGAATGCGGATTCAAGATGTTTGGTTAGGTTTTTAAAATTCATCCATTTCATTCAAAAACGGCGCTCTTCCGTTTCTGGCCTTCTTTGCTCTGAAAGTACAAAAATTTTTCACTCTCTCTTAATTGCGTGGAAACTTCCTCCCATACTCATTTTTGAATGCGGATTCAAGATGTTTGGTTAGGTTTTTAAAATTCATCCATTTCATTCAAAAACGGCGCTCTTCCGTTTCTGGCCTTCTTTGCTCTGAAAGTACAAAAATTTTTCACTCTCTCTTAATTGCGTGGAAACTTCCTCCCATACTCATTTTTGAATGCGGATTCAAGATGTTTGGTTAGGTTTTTAAAATTCATCCATTTCATTCAAAAACGGCGCTCTTCCGTTTCTGGCCTTCTTTGCTCTGAAAGTACAAAAATTTTTCACTCTCTCTTAATTGCGTGGAAACTTCCTCCCATACTCATTTTTGAATGCTAATTCCAGATGTTTGGTTAGGTTTTTAAAATTATCCATTACCTTCAACAATAGCACTCGTCCGTTTCTGGCCTTCTTTGGTCGGAAAGTAGGAAAATTTTTCACTTTCTCAGAATTGCATCGAAACTTCCTCCTTCACTCATTTTTGAATGCGGATTCTAGTTGTTTGGTTAATTTTTGAAAATTAATCCACTTGCTTTAAAAACAATGCTCGTCCGTTTCTGGCCTTCTTTAGTCCGAAAGTATGAAAATTTTTCACTGTTTCGGAATTGCGTGAAACTTCCTCACTTACTCATTTTTGAATGCGGATTCTAGATGTTTCGTTAGCTTTTGAAAATTCATCCATTTGTTTCCAATACGGCGCTCATCCGTTTCTAGCCTTCTTTGGTACGGCGCTCTTTCGTTTCTGGCCTTTTTTGGTCGGAAAGTACTAAAATTTTTTGCTGTCTCAGAATTACGTGGAAACTTCCCATGACACTCATTTTTGAATGCGGATTCTAGATGTTTGGTTAGGTTTTTAAAATTCATCTATTTCCTTGAAAAACGACGCTCATCCATTTCCCGCCTTCTTTGGTGGGAAAGTACAAAAATTTTTCAATATCTCAGAATTTTTGTGGAAACTTCCTCCCATACTCATTTTCGAAAGCGGATTCTAGATGTTTGGTTACATTTTGAAAATTCATCAATTTGTTTCAAAACGGCGCTATTCCGTTTCTGGCCTTGTTTGGTCGGAAAGTACGAAAATTTTACACTTTCTCATAATTGCGTGGAAACTTCCTCCGATACTCATTTTTGAATGAGTATTCTATATGTTTGGTTAGGCTTTGAAAATTCATCCCTTTCCTTAAAAAACGTGCCCGTTCGTTTATGGCCTTCTTTGGTCGGAAAGTACGAAAAATTTTAACTGTCTCGGAATTGCGTGGAAACTTCCTCGCTTACTCAATTTTGAAGGACGATTCTAGATGTTTGGTTAGCTTTTGAAAATTCATCCATTTGTTTCCAAAACGGCGCTCATCCGTTTATGGCCTTCTTTTGTCGTCAAGTACGAAAATTTTTAACTGTCTCGTAATTGCGTGGAAACTTCCTCGCTTACTCATTTTTGAATGAGGATTCTGGATGTTTGGTTAGCTTTCGAAAATTCGTCCATTTGTTTCCAAAACGGTGCTCATCCGTTTCGGGACTTCTTTGGTTAGAAAGTATGAAAATTTTTCACTGTCCCGGAATTGCGTGAAACTTCCTCGCTTACTCATATTTGAAAGCGGATTCTAGATGTTTGGTTAGCTATTGAAAATTCAACCATTTGTTTCCAAAATGGCCCTCATCCGTTTCTGGCCGTCTTTGGTCAGAAAGTACGAAAATTTTTCAATGTCCACGAATTGTGTGGAAAATTACTTCCCTACTCTTTTTTGAATGCGTATTCTAGATGTTTGGTTAAGTTTTGAAAATTCATCCATTTCCTTCAAAAACGGCGCTCGTTCGCTTCTGGCCTTCTTTGGTCGGAATGTACGAAAATTCAACTTTCATCAAAACAAACTTCCTTCCTCAAATTCCAGCCAGGGCCGAGAGGTGTTCATAAGTTCCATAAATGGGATTTTTCAACTTTCATCACTTATAACACTTGATTCTTGTTTCCATAATCATATTCAAGCATAATACAACTTGACTAGAGCCCTTCTAGTTCAAATGGAAATTTGGGCAGCATCTCCCCTATAACTTGGAGATTTCCCAAATTTACAACATCCACAATACAATTCAAACAACCACAATATATACATCAAAACACTCCTTACAACATAAGGAGGTTTTTACCATCAATAGATAGCTCTAAATCCCTCTCTTTCTCACTTTGCTCTCAAGAACCCTAAGTGTTCAATCTTGAAAAAGAGAGCCCAAAATAGAATTCCAATACATGGAAGTTGTAGAGGAGGTTGAGATGAAGATTTTGATATATAGGAATAGGTGAAAGCTAGCTTACCTTAAGTTTTCCAAGCTTCTCTTCCTCTCTTCCCAAGCTTCTCTAATGGCGTCCTTACTCTCAAATTTTCAGCTCCAAAGTCGGTTTTGCAATGGAGAAGAAGAGATGGAAATTGTTTATATAAATCACTTATAATAAGAGGAAGGGTTAAGATTAAATCTTGAAAGATTAAGGGCTTAAAATAGTGACACATGTGAGCAATTTGTTTTGCTCTCATTGGCCCTCAAAAACCAGCCATAATTACCTTATCTCATAGGTAAAAATCTGGTTTGGCTAATGGAATGGAGTCCCATTCAGTTACTTCTACTGATTGCACTTTTTACCGGTAAACAGAACTCTATTCCGGTAAATCTTTTTCCATTTTTCTGAAAATGTTTTCATCCTTACTTAATCTCCATAATTCCCTCATGCTCGAGTACTAACTTCCAATACTCGAATACTAACTTCCAATATTTAATCTTGAAAATGTTTTCTGAAATATATTTTTAGCCTAATGCTCGAGTACTAACTTCCAATACTCGAGCATTGGCAACACTCTATGCCAATGCTTGAAGTGTTCACTCAGAGTATTGATCAAAAACTCATTTCCAAAGTGCAGTACTCGAGTGCAACAACATAGTACTCGAGTATTGACAATACTTTATGTCAATACTTGCAGTGTTGCCTGAGAGTACTGAATTTTCTTAAGTTCAAAAGGTGCAGTGCTCGAGTATTGAGTTCCAATGCTCGAGTACTGTCAATACTTTGACACAACACTCGAGTAACTTCATGAAGTATTGAATCAACATATTGAAACTGGGATTCTGAAAACATTTTTGCAAACTTTTATCATGATTTTGTTATCATCAAAACAAGGTACCAACAAAATTGTCCCTTGATCTATCCAAGATTTACAGGATTATTTTATCTTACCAAAAATTCCTGAAATGAGACAATTCTGGAATAAATCCTTTTTAGGGCCTTAAAATTTTCTATATTTTTCGTTGATATTCTAGCCCTTCATATTTCCCCAAAATACCTTCTAAATGGTTCCAAATTAATATTTGTAATAAATTGTATTTTTGGGGATTTTTCGAGGCTTTTACCCGATTTTCAGGAAAATCACCTTAATAGTACTTTGGGCAATAATTTTGTAAAATACTATAAATTCCACTGAATTTCCATAGACTCTGGTTTTTGGTCTTAGAGAACTCCTGATACCTTAAATAAATATTTTCAACCTTAAATCTTTAAAAATTCATAATTCCTTATCCTGAGCAAATTTCAACAATCAGTTGAATTTCTGGTAATCAGGGAGTTCTGCTCTATCTTTTGGGCATCTGTGACTTTTTCTGATTTTTGGTCAACTATTTGACTTTGACTTTGTCAAATGACCAAAATGCCCTTATACTTTCTCTTAATAACCAAAATGCCCTTTTTCAGTCTAACTTTTACTAATTTCCCATTTTGCCCTTAACCTTTTGGCCCTTGATCTTTTGGTTTCTGATTCCTGGGGCAACTTCCCAGGGGGTCACCCATACTAAAATTTCTCCAGGGTGAGCACGCTTAACTTTACTATTCCTACCAACTCCCAACCACTGGGCCAAATCTGATTCTGCGACTTTCGTCCTATAACTTTATTCCATTTTAGAACTATCTGTTTTTGAATTCTAATTCATTTCGTAATTAACATATTATCATTTATATCAGCTAGCAGAGAAATCGTGGATATTACACTCGTCCGTTTCTGGCCTTCTCGGTCGGAAAGAAAGGAAATTTTTCACTGCCTCGGAATTGCGTGGAAACTTCCTCCCTTACTCATTTTTTGAATGTGGATTCTAGATGTTTGGTTAGGTTTTGAGAATTCATCCATTTCCTTAAAAAACGACGCTCGTCCATTTCTGCCCATCTTTGGTCGGAAAGTACAAAAATTTTTCACTGTCTCGGAATTGCATGGAAACTTCCTCCCTTACTCATTTGTGAATGCGGATTCTAGGTATTTGGTTAGGTTTTGAAAATTCATCCATTTCCTTAGAAAAAGGCGCTCGTCCGCTTCTGGCCTTCTATGGTCGGAAACTACGAAAATTTTTCACCGTCCCGGAATTGCATCGAAACTTCCTCCCATACTCATTTTTGAATGTGGATTCTAGATGTTTGGTTAAGTTTTGAAAATTGATCCATTTCCTTCAAAAATAACGCACGTCCGTTTCTGGCCTTCTTTGGTCGGAAAGTACGAAAATTATTCACTATCTCAGGAAAACTTCATCCCGTACTTATTTGTGAATGCGGATTCTAGGTGTTTGGTTAGGTTTTGAAAATTCATCCATTTCATTCAAAAACGGCGTTCGTCCGCTCTGGCCTTCTTTGGTCGGAAAGTACGAAAATTTTTCACCGTCTCGAAATTGCATGGAAACTTCCTCTCTTACTCATTGTGAATGCTGATCTAGATGTTTGGTTAGGTTTTGAAAATTCATCCATTTCCTACAAAAACGGCGCCCGTTCATTTCTGGAGCTCTTTGGTCAGAAAGGACGAAAATTTTTCATCTCGGAATTGCGTCAAAACTTCCTCCGATACTCATTTTTGAATGCGGATTCTAGATGTTTAGTTAGGTTTTGAAAATTCATCCATTTCCACCAAAAACGGCGCTCGTCCGTTTCTCGCCCTCTTTGGTCGGAAAGTACGAACATTTTCAACTATCTCGGAATTGCGTGGAAACTTCCTCACTCACTCAATTCTGAAGGAGGATTCTAGATGTTTGGTTAGCTTTTGAAAATTCATCCATTTGTTTCCAAAACGGCACTCGTCTGTTTCAAGCCTTCTTTTGTCGTGAAGTAGGAAAATTTTTCACTGTCTCGGAATTGCGTGGAAACTTCCTCCCTCACTCATTTTTGAATGCGGATTCTAGATATTTGGTTAGGATTTGAGAATTCATCCATTTCCTTTAAACACGACGCGCGTCCGTTTCTGCCCATCTTTGGTCGGAAAGCACGAAAATTTTTCACTATCTCTGAATTGCATGGAAACTTCCTCCCTTACTCATTTGTGATGCGGATTATATGTATTTGGTTAGGTTTTGAAAATTCATCCATTTCCTTATAAAAA
>JANTPZ010151226.1:1955-26068 GCA_025593235.1 Vachellia pachyceras | reverse complement strand
GCGAACCAGTTTTCTGTACAGCCCTGTTCTTTCACTTATTATCAATCTGCAATGAATTCCTCTTTTTGTATACCATTGGCTTTATAGTTCAAATCTGACATATCTATCTATATTTCAGATTTTTATCAGTAGAGATGGAGGAAACAAAAATTTTGCGTCGGTTTTGGCTCCTGGTCAGCATGAAGGTTTAGGGTAAGGAAAATCTAAGCCTGTTCTTGATCAATGTAGGTGCTGCAAAGCTCCATACTTGGCATTACTTTTTCTATTTAATTGGAGACCACATGAATCAACTGTTGCGGAAGTTGCGTTGAAAGTTGGGATGTTAAAATCTATCTCCACTGTTATGCATTAAATGTTGGTTCTGGGTTGCCAAAAATATAGTTCATTTGGTGTATTGGATTTCCATGGATCTTTTTCCTTTCCTTTTTCTTTTTTCTCTTTTAACTTTTTCTTGTATGCCTTGTTTTTCCATTTGAAAGAAGCGGGTGCATTATGATTTATCTAGATACATATACATAAAAAGCCAAGAACTTATGTTGAGTTTCGTTTTAGGTCTCGCAAGAAAGGTGATGATCATGGTATATCATCATGGGGCTGGAATCTTAATGGACAACATTCAACTTATCATGCTCTATTCCCGAGAGCTTGGACAATATATGATGGTATTGTATTCCTCTGCTTAATATATGCCATTTTGTAAATTCTTGATTAATAGTTGTTGTCTTGGTTTAGGTGAGCCAGACCCAGAACTAAAAGTGTCTTGCCGGCAGATATCCCCATTCATACCACATAATTATAAAGAAAGTAGTCTTCCTGCTGCTGTTTTTGTGTATACGGTTTGTAATTTTCTTCTACTATGCTGACATATCTTGTTGTTTGCATTGTTTTTTTGAATTAAAACCTAAATATATATTTTTCTTACTATGCATTTCATTCATATTATCTGTTACATCTGCTTTTAACTGTTATTTTTAGACTCACTTGTAATTTTTTCATATGCAGTTGGTAAACACTGGCAAGGAGAGAGCTAAAGTCAGCCTTCTATTTACATGGGCGGTATGATTTTATGTTGGTTTGAAGTGTCACTGCACCTACTTTTTACAAAAAGATACGAAGAGGAAAAAAGAACTAATACAGTTCTCATTCCTTTTTCAAACTTAAGAATGCACTGGCTGAGCCATTGAAAATCGTTATTTGTAATCTGCAGAATTCCATTGGTGGAGTCTCACATTTGTCAGGAGATCATGTGAATGAACCATTCATGTGAGTATAGGCACGTGTTTTCATCTGAATATGTTTGTGTAACTGAAATGCGTCTTTGTACAATTTTTTTAACTGGTTTTTCCTCTCTTTTGTAGAGCTGAAGATGGAGTTTCTGGCGTACTTCTACATCACAAGCAAGTCATCAAACCTTATAGCTATATATGACGGTTGGTTTGCAGATTTCTCTTTATACTTGAATGCTTAATGGGTGAAAGCAAGTTCTTCAATGATGGGAACTGAAGGTTCTAAATAGTCTGAAGATGCTTTCACTGCTCAAGCTTAAGAGTGGCGGAGCTTCTTATTAACAAGCTGAGCCCAATATGAATTAGAACGGGTCCCGTTTCCCAAGAGTATTGAGTTTGGGTTTTAGAGCTTAATGGTCTGTTGATTGGGATGTATGAAAAGCATGCTTATAAATCTGACGTCATTTGGTTTTTGTTGTGGTAACTTACAATGTGGTCAAAATGTATATGGTTTTATATTTGATCTTCAAAAAGAAAAAGGAGCATGCAGATTTTCAGAGACTCGGGGGCTTTCTGACAAAGAAGTCTCTGGAAGTCCATGTTACGCGGTTCAACGTTTTGCCTAGAACACATTACAAAGGTCACAATGATTAAGCATTTGTAGTTTTATTATTTTTTATGCTAGTGGGGAGGTTTACAAAGCATCTGATATGAAGCACATAAAGAATGGGACTGCAAGGAAGATTGCTATGTGGTTTACTTTTAATGTAGAAGATAAATTTTTTTGCCCTTCCTAGATATGGTTCATATTTGGGGGTTAATTATAGTGAGTTGAATGGAACTTTATCACTCAGTCTGTTTCTGGAATGTTTGTTTGGCAGGATTCAATCTTTAGAGGTATAAACAGCTGAATATAGGATCCTGCAACTTAAAAAAAACTCTTAGGTTTTAGGCTTTTATTTTTTTTAAGTTAGATGATTTGGAGTCTTGTTGAGACAGCTAGGGTGACTGTAATATGCAGGGTGAAAGAGCTGCTAAATTATTGTAATGAAGGTAAATTAAAGACTAGCACATGGAACTGAAGGAGAGATTGAAGGCTTTTCAGGATATACTTGCAAAATTTTGTTATCATTGCTGGTATATTAGAGTTGTCCTAGGCATGTTATCATTGAAAACAATAAACGGTTTACCATCCTAATTGTTTTCTGTTTTCTAAATACTAGGGAAATAATAAAAATATAATGATGCTAACGAAGATTGGTCTAGTTGATAAGGACTAATGACTTAGCTTATATTCCACAAGGGCATGTATTCAAATTTCATTGTTAATTTGTTGGTAGGTAATTTATAAGTATGTTAACGAATGTTCTAAGTTGTGAGGCCATCGTGGCTTTAGTGAGCCCTAAAATTAAGTTCACCTATAATTTTTACTGAAGAGAAAAGTAAATAAAGATATAATAATAAGCTGATCTACCTGACATATTTATTGCCTTGAAATGCCACAGTTTCCCCCCAACTGATAAATGATTGTTTCAAAATATTTGTGATCCTTATTCTCTACAATGGAGCAAAATTTAGTTCTCTACTTTCCCTGGCATAACCGTGTTGAGCTATTGAATATTCTTTGTACTTCATTTTCTAATGGAAGTTTCAGTCCTTTAATTTTTCTTATGCGTTTTTGATTGGGGCCACATATCAGCTAAAGTTCATGGGGGGATTTTTCTCAAGGATATTCCAATATTGCAGGACAGCAAAGGGAAACCCTCCTGTCACATTTGCCATAGCTGCTTGTGAAACGCAGAACGTAAGCGTTTCTGTTTTACCTTGTTTTGGGCTATCTGAAGGAAGTATCACCACAGCAAAAGATATGTGGGGTAAAATGGTTCAGGTATTGATAACTTTAGTCTTTTGCTTTCTGAATCAATTTCTTTTTTTCCATTGCATTTTCCCCAGATATCTCCAGTATGGATATATATAGTATTAGTACTAATTGAAGTAATCGAATGCTAAGGATGGACAATTTGACCGGGAGAATTTCAATGCTGGACCTAGCATGCCTTCATCACCAGGAGAGACACTGTGTGCTGCTGTCTCAGCTTCTGCATGGGTGGAACCTCATGGAAAGTGCACTGTGTCGTTTGCTCTTGCATGGTCATCTCCAAAAGTAAAGTTTGTTAAAGGCAGCACTTTCAACAGGTACAATATTCCTGGTTGTGGTATAGTAGCCACTTAATATATATTTTTGAAAGGGACTCATCTAAATTCAAGATGAATAAGTTTGTGTTTATGTGAAATATAAACAAATGTTGTGCACATGTTTTAAAGATTCTAACTGAGCACATATAAGAGAAAATCACCAATGCATGCTCTTTGGTGATAGTATAATTCTCATTGCCAAAGGAAAGATTAACGTTAAACTTGAGTTATGGAGAAGGACCTTGGAATTGAAGGGTTTTCACTTAAGTAGGAATGAGATAAAATATATGCACTGCAATTTTGATAAAAGACAAGTTAATAGCGATTTTGAGGTTAGAATTGGATATCGGATCATATTACAAGTGACAAAGTTTAAATATTTGGGATCAATTATACAAGATAAATTAGAAATTCATGGGGGTGTTACTCATAGAATACAAGATGGATGGTTTAAATGGAGAGAGGCTACATGGGTTAATTGTGATTGGAAAATACCTAATAAGGTTAAAAGGAAGTTTTATTGAATTGCTACAAAACCAACATGCTATATAGTGGTGAATGTTGCGTTTTAAAAGGAATAACAAAAAATAAAGTTGGGGTAGTGAAGATGAAAATGTTTAGATGGATGGGTGGATATACAAGCAAAGATAAGACTCGTGGTGAATATATATAAGAGAGATTCGCTGACATCTATTGAGGAGAAAATAGTAAAAAATCATTTAGTATGGTTTCGGACATGCACAAAAAAGGTCTTTCGAGGTGTCTGTGAAGGGGTGGAAACATAAATGTTTGAGTCCTATGACGAGGGGCAGAGGAAGACTAAAGAGAACACTTAATAAAGTTATGGAATTAGACATTTTAGTTAATAATTTATCTAAGAAATTGGTTTTTGGTAGAGTACAATGATGTCATATAATCCATACAATCAACCCCACTTAGTGGGATGATGCTCGGTGACTATATTTCTGTTATATTTATGAGAAATTTATCTATTGGTCATTGAATTCTTTGGTTTATACCAGATAAATATCCTAGGTTGCATTTAGAGTTGACTGTATTTTATGTGTTAAAAATTTTTTTGTAGTGCTTGTGAGTGCTTAGGCTCACTAACTTCTATGTGTATCTCGTTCCAACAATATTCTAAAGTTCAAGGGGTTGTTCATGCAAGAATCTTAGGAATTTAAATTCTGACTCTTGTCAAGTAACTGTAAAATTCTATTGTTTCTGTGCATATATTTTAAAATGTCCCCGAGTGTTTCTCTAAATTATAATTTCAAAGTGAATTTGCTACTTCTTTAGTTTACTGTCATTAGTGAAACTAAAACAGCAAACAGAAAACTTCCCTCCACTGTGGGGAATTTTAGGATTACTATTATAATTAATTTAACTGCTGGAATGGGATTGATTTTCTTTTATAGCTTTTTTTCTGATGGGTTCAACTTATAATTAATTTAACTACTGGAAAGGGCTTGATTTTCTTTTATAGCATTTTTTCTGATGAGTTCAACTCATTTACTGCAGGAGATACACGAAATTCTATGGAACTTCTGAGAAAGCTGCAGCGAACATAGTGCATGATGCCTTAACAAGTATGCATTCCGATTTTAATGGAAGTCATATTCATCAGGCCTTTTTTACTTGCATGATTGATTTGCGGTCTATTTGCGTTGCTAATATTTGCTATTTTTGCCCGCTTGAATTTTATATCATGAGATCTGAAACGGTGGGAATATTGAAAAAAACGTCCAAACTGGTTTTTAGATTAAGATATTTAAAACCTTTTTTATGGACAGATTACAAACGGTGGGAAGAAGACATTGAGAAATGGCAAAGTCCTGTTCTTGAGGATGAAAAGCTTCCAGAATGGTAATATTCCAACTTCAATAATATATGAGCTGCCACTTTTTGATATTGAAATATTCAATTTTTTTAACTGCTCAGTGTGCTTGGTGCCAGCATGAATATGATCTCCACCAGACAAACTTAACGCTCTAGCTTGTAAACCAAAGAAAAGATTGTCTTGAATTGAAACCATGGAAGCAAACCTTGCTTATTTATACTGCTGATTTATATTTCTTGGCTGCCTTATGATTGCTTAAACTTCTCACTTTCAAAGCACAGATTTCTTCCTTCATTTTATCTTTAGTTGTATCAGAAAGTAGTCTTTCCGTATCTCTGGTCGAAACATCTCATTCTTAGTAGTCCGTGGGCTAATATAGCTGTAGTTCCTACTAGGCTATAGCTTCCATTTGTATCGTTTATCTAAATGCACTTTTTTTTTTGGTTCCAAATGTGCTTGTTCTTTTCTACCTTATGTCGGTGGCAGATTAATAAGGCATTTTTAATTTACAGGTACAAGTTCACATTGTTTAATGAACTCTACTTTCTGGTTGCTGGTGGAACAATTTGGATTGGTATGTGTGAAGCTATGCATGTTGCATTACAATTTTGAGTTATTTCCTGATAATAATATTTGATGTCGTGGGTGCCTCTTTCATTTTGTTTTCATGAAAGCATTGATTAATTTGATATTTGTGCCAGATTCTTCTTTGCGATCTGCTTGTTCGAAAATTGAACCATACCAAGTAACAGATTCGGAAAATGCAAATGTGAAAGTAACTGAAGCTAGAGTGAACAGACAAGGTGCAGTTGTTGAGTGCACAACAGATAGTGCCCAAGATACCACTGCTACAGCAGGACAAAATCACAAGGATGATACACATAGGGACGGTTCGGATGAAGATGAGTCCGGGGCTCCTCTCAGAAAGGAAAATCCCACTGGCACTTGCCAGACTTTAACAATGATGGAGCAGCAATATGATGACAACGATGATGACGTGGGCAGGTTCTTGTACCTGGAAGGTGTGGAATATATCATGTGGTGCACATATGATGTGCACTTTTATGCTTCATTTGCCCTTCTTGAGCTCTTTCCTAAGATTGAGCTGAATATTCAACGTGAGTTTGCCAAGGCTGTCCTGTGTGAAGATGGAAGAAAAGTGAAGTATTTGGCAGAGGGAAATTGGGGAATTCGTAAAGTTAGAGGAGCTGTGCCTCATGACCTCGGGACACATGATCCATGGAATGAAATGAATGCATATAACATCCATGATACTAGTAAGTGGAAAGATTTGAACCCAAAATTTGTACTTCAAGTGTATCGAGATTTTGCTAAAACTGGCGATATGTCATTTGGAGTTGACGTATGGCCTGCTGTCCGAACTGCAATGGAGTACATGGATCAATTTGATAGGGATGGTGATGGTCTTATTGAAAACGATGGGTTTCCTGACCAAACATATGATACGTGGACAGTTCATGGGGTGAGTGCATATTGTGGTTGTCTTTGGCTTGCTGCTCTGCAAGCTGCAGCTGCAATGGCTCTTCAACTTGGTGACAGGGATTTTGCTGAGACATGCAAAAGGAAATTTCTGAAGGCTAAACCTGCATTTGAAGACAAACTTTGGAATGGTACTTATTTTAACTATGACAGTGGTTCAAGTAGCAATAGTAAATCCATTCAAGCAGATCAACTGGCTGGGCAATGGTATACAGCATCCTCAGGGCTGTCTTCCCTTTTTGATGATTTCAAGATTAAAAGTGCCCTCAGGAAAATTTTTGATTTCAATGTAATGAGAATCAAAGGCGGAAGGATGGGTGCTGTGAATGGAATGCATCCCAATGGAAAGGTGGATGAGACCTGCATGCAGTCTCGAGAAATATGGGCGGGTGTGACATATGGCGTTGCTGCTACAATGATCCTTGCAGGTATGGAGGAGGAGGCCTTCACAACTGCTGAGGGTATATTTATAGCGGGCTGGTCTGAAGAAGGATACGGGTAACTTTCTTTTGTTTGTGATTACATGCGTGTTATATAAGAGTAAATTTTAGTTACACTCTTGATGGTTTGGCCCAAAATTAGTCCGTTTCTTTATGATCTGAAATGTGTCATTTGAGCCTATTAAAATTATGGTATCACATAACTATTCTGTGATTCCGTTCAAATTATAATTGAAATAATCTTATGAATGTTAAAAGGATGCCCGGCAGCATTGTTAGATGTTTCGCTTCACATCCTGTACAGTTTTAGTGTTCAGAGATTATTGTTGGAATTAAGTTGAGAAATTCAATGCTAACATGATGATAGGCCGTTTTTATAGTTGTGTTTTCTTGTCTTTCAAAAACTTAATTTATATCTTTTGCACCATAATAGGTATTGGTTCCAGACACCAGAGGGATGGACTATTGATGGGCACTACCGGTCCCTCATATATATGAGGCCCCTCGCAATTTGGGGTATGCAATATGCATTGACTCTGCCGAAGGCAATTCTTGAGGCCCCAAGAATCAACATCATGGACAGAATTCACATATCTCCTTCTATTGGAGGATTCTCTCATAATGAAACAACTATGAGAAAGATTGCGGCAAAATCTGGCTGCTTTGGAAATTCTGTGTTTCATTGTGCTTGCTGATATATTTAACAGTTTTGTACAGTTATGTTCCATTGAAACAATTCCCAGTCCAGCCATGATGTCACTTTTTAGTGATAATGGCCAAGGTCTGAGGTGGTGGTCGTTGTTGTCGTCTCTGTAATTCGGCTACTTCCTCTTGTTTCAATTCTTTTCAAGGTAATTTAAATCTTATTTTGCTTCCTCCCGAACTTGACTTTTCTTAGGAGTTTTGTAAAGTTGCAAACCCATCATTTCCCCAGAGATGTAAGATCGTCATTGTCGTGAGCATATGAATATTAGAATTCTGCTAAAAAATTGCGAGGTTATTGATGCCTTGATGGTATTGGTTTTAGTATCTTATATGAACAGAACCTATCATAATTTACGTTGGCCTATAAGTTAGGAACCCTTTATCCCCCGGGCTCCTGTTTCTATGGCAAATTTAGGTTCCGATTGGTATAATGAGAAAGTAGGAATTTTAAAAGTTGATTGAGATGCATAACATCTATTTTGGCCTCGGTTGCCATCCCAACGCTGCCTTGATTGGTAGTTTCATTTATGGATGTTTGGTATTGCGTTTTCTCCATTGGTATTTAAACCTCCAATTGACTTAAAAGCTGAAAGCAACTTTTTGTTGCTTCAGCGATGCAGTGCCTCACGGTAAGTGGGATCTAAAAACTTTTTTCAACAGTGCCTGTGCCTTTTACTGTGTCTCTCTGTGTGTGCATGAGTTGAGAGATTGAAAGAGAAGTGTTTTTATTAGTGTTTTTAGTATTTTCAATTTCTCTCTCAATAATATATTAAAGTTCTTATAATTTCATTTATAATATTTCTCTTAAAATTATACATACATCTAATAAAATTCATATTCTTTTTAATCGTTTTCTATCAAAATATATTGAACATTTATTCAAACAAGTTTTTCTTTATAAAAAATCATTTTTATTACTTGCAATTCAAACATAAATCATATGGTATCATTTAACTTATACTGAAAATTCCATTTTTTAAAATTCATTTTGTCTAAAAATTATTTCTGTCATCGTGTATTCAAACGGCTTATCTCTTTCCCCATGAGAGCTCCTTGGAGATGAATGTTTTTTTAAAAAAAAATTAAAACTAGTTTAACTTTTAACCACTTTTCATCCCATCCTTAACACAATAGCTAGCCACAGCCACAGGTGATATTCTTGAAGATGATTTACCGCGTCACTAGTCACTAGTCACATTTCTAAGACAATCTTCCTCATATTAATGCCGCTGTTTAAATTTTTTTTTGTTTGCCCCTCCCGGTCTCCGGTCTCATTAGTCATCTTATAGTTTACAAGGGTACAGATTCGCTAAACATTTAACGATTCTTATGTTTTAATGTTAATAATATAAATAAGGCGTTTACTCAATTTAATTGTCGAAATAAAAAAAGATTACGGAAACCTTCCATTTTGTTTATTTTTCTAATAAAAAAATGTTAATATTCAGGGCCCATATTTGATGTTGGCAGCGTCTATTCCACTAAATTCGTATCATGGACGATGGTTAACAAAAAAATAAATAAAAAATCATGTCGTGGACAAGTTGTGTTCCATGTGATGACCTTGCTTTCAAATGCACTTTCTCAAGTCTCCTACGCAGGCGCATACGTCATCATCTATTTAACCACAACCTTTCCTTGACCTCGTCCGTAATATTGGCTATATGCACCCTTATTTCATACCAACAAAAATTTGCATAGTGTCGACTTTTTTGTTTTGTGTGTGTATTAATATACGTACTAAATTTTACAAGCGTGGAGGGGGAAATATCATTTCTCACATCACATGCTAGCCAATTAAATAAGAGAAACCAAAGATATAGAACTTCGACTTGTTATGGCTACTGATTATGGTCAGCCATACTGCTAAATTAGCTTGCATGTTGCATAATTTTAAGATTAAATTAGCAATTTTTATCTAAAATGAAAGTTACACTATCCCGATTATATATACATGGCATATCATAGTACGGGTATTATATTGCGATTTAATTCTTTTTTTTAGAGATTCATACTAAATAAGACAGTTGCAACAACTAAACGGATTAAATAAATTAATCCTTGAGAATTTGTGTATGCAAAATTATAATTTTAATTTTTTAAGCGAAAATGGACAAATTGTAAGGGGGGGTCCCAAAATGTAATTTAACAGCCCTCTACGTCAGCGGGATCTCATTGGCGCCTCTTGTCTTGGGCACGAAACGCTTCGCCGTCTTGTCCCTTTTTTATTTCATTTTTTTTTGTAGATCTGACTTCTTAACTTCGGTCGTGGCATAGCGCCTGTTAGGACACGCATATAAGTACCAACTGGACCCTAGAAAGCCATCTTATACCTTTCTCACGATCCAAGCAACGCTCTTGTAGCTCGTCTCTATATTCTGTTTTCCTGGAATCTTTGCATTTTATATCAAGGTAGAATCGAAATTTCGATTTAATTGTATCTTCTTAAACAAGCATCCTGTAAATGCTTTACAACGCAAATATTTCAGCTCTTTATTCCCTGTTCAAACTTGGAAACATAGAGATCTTAGTGCATCAATACTGCCTTTTCTTTTTGCTGGTTCGTGTATCGATTTTGATTTCTTGTTAGTTACCAGCCAGTGTGCCATATGGTGTTTGATCTCTGAACTGTTTTTGCGGTGACGTTTATTTCTCTCGTGTAATTTTATCTCGATCTGATTGGTAGCGATGGCGCGAAAGATGCTTATCGATGAGGAGTTGCGCAATTCTGGTGAAGATGACAAGAGCTATGACTTCGACTTGTTTGTCATTGGAGCGGGAAGCGGTGGAGTTCGTGCCTCCAGATTTTCAGCTAATTATGGGGCCAAGGTACGTAAACATGCTCTTATTCACTGAATAACTAGTTTGATGTTTGCCGCTAGTACGTCTAGTTAATTTTGAGTTATCCGATATTCTCTATAATCACTACCGACTTTTTTCCCGCTTTTGCTGTGGATTATTGTTCGTTACTACCTTTTGTAGTAGCAGTGTCTGTGATGTGCTTAATATTGCTAGGTTGTATTCTATCAACTATTTTTATGATCGATTTTTGTTTTTGCATATGTTTTCCATGGTCTGTCATTTTCTAAATATCTTGAAATCTGTCTTACAAGGTGGGGATTTGTGAACTTCCATTTCATCCTATTAGCTCAGAAACGATTGGAGGAGTAGGTGGAACGTAAGTTCATTTCATTTCATTTCATCAAAACTTGTGCACTCAGTGCTCCTTCGTCTGTCAGTTTTTCTCCCTCTTCTGAATGGTCTTCCATACTAATTGGATTATAGTAGCTTGCGGTTGTGTTGCTGACTTTTTTTTGCTCTTAGCTGTTTCCTGCCTCTCTTGAATTAGTGAACTCTTCTTTTTCTAATTGTTTATCATTTTATCTTGAAAAGAGGGAAAATCACGACTTATGAATTTCTTCCAAATAGATTTTACTCTTGGTTGAAATTTACTAATTTCCACATGTTCTTAATGTGTTTATTATAGATCTATTAATGTCATTAACCACTTGTGCGATCAGTTCTTCCTTAGCCTGAAATATCATTGTTAGGAAATTCTAAACTGAGATTCTCCTAACAAGTGTTCGTTAATTTATTTATTTGAAGTTTGCTCCTTTCTGATATCATAACTAAAGTTAAATTGGCTTTGGTGTTTTAGTCTATATTTCCAAATGCCTAAATCAAGAATTCACGGTCAATTTGAAACTGTTTTTAAATGCTTTTCTTGTGTGAAAAACTGCTTGGTATTTTTGTTTAAAGGATCCAAGTACCATGTATTAGTTGTTATTACTATGGATCTAAAATGTGGTATTATATCTATCATCAATTAGCCTAATATGCTTTTTTTTTTGTGTCGTACAGCTTTGGATCATTTTTCATTCTTCCTTATACTTTATAGATTCTTATTACCTACCCTGTTTATTTTCATGAATAAATTTTCTGTTTATGCTAAAGTGATAAATTGTTTATGTTTAGTTTTAGCAAACTTGTATCATAATATTTGCCTCTGTGGGGGGTTGATTTATACTTTAGATACATATGTAAATGTAACCCGTCATCTCCTTTCTTTCCTCCTCCTCCTCCCTCTCTCTTCTATGTTCCCTGAAAAGAAATATAAATATTAATCTAGTGACCACAAAGTGATTCATGAAGAACCCTATATCTTTTATTTGTCAGGTGTGTTATTCGTGGTTGTGTTCCAAAAAAGATTTTGGTCTATGGGGCATCTTATGGAGCTGACCTTGAGGTAAGGATCTGATCTGTAAGCTCACATAATCACAGTACCAAACATCACAGTGAATTGCCTGGTAACGTAATCCCTGAAAAGTAAATGGCTGTTCTCTATAATCTCTGTTGTGCCGCCTGTATTATCATCTTTTTTAATTCTGTTAGCCAATGAAATAATGAACACAACTGTCTCTGTAGGATGCCAGACAATTTGGTTGGGAATTGAGTGAGAAGGTTGATTTCAATTGGAAGAAACTATTGCAAAAGAAGGTACTTTTAAGTTTTCCGTGCTTTTGAAATTGTTAGCTTTTTCTCTATTTCGGGCTTATGTTATCATGATTATATTTATAATACTTTTATGTTCTGTGTGAAGACATTATTTTCAAGCAACAAACATCAAAGAATGTGGACTAAATGAACTGTAAATATGTCTGAGTGAAGGGAAAATTGAAGAAGTATTAAAAATTGAAGAAGTAAAGATGAGGACTTACCTGCTTAATGTCAATGAATTTTGTGCTTATGTTTATGTCATCTTAAATAAGTGCAGCGACTCATTCATTTGATCAGGTTTCCTCTCCAGTGTCAAAAGATTAGCATTTCTAATTTTCTTTTCTATACTTATTCAAGATGGAGTTTGCATGTCATTCACTAATCTTACTCTTGTGCAAACTTCAGACTGATGAAATAAACAGATTGAATGGAATTTACAAGCGGCTGCTATCCAATGCTGGAGTTAAATTATTTGAAGGTGAGGGTAGGTTAGCTGGTCCAAATGAAGTTGAGGTGACGCAATTGGATGGCACCAAATTGTCCTATTCAGCCAAGCACATATTAATTGCAACTGGCAGCAGGGCTCAGCGTCTTAATATTCCTGGACAGGTGAATCTTCATGTTTTGATATTTTTTGGCAAATATATTCTTCTGACAAGCCAAGTTGCCTCACCAACTTCTATCATTATTACAACTATGATGTCGTCATATGTATTTGCTTCATATTACTTCATCTGTCATGTAATTGATCTCATGGTACTTCTTATCAGTTCAACTCTGAGTGTTGTTTGTCTTCCTCTTCGCCCCATTCCTTCCTCCTTTTCTACGGTGGGGTTATCTTGCAGGAGTTAGCTATAACATCTGATGAAGCATTAAGTTTGGAGGAGTTGCCTAAGCATGCTGTGGTGGTTGGAGGAGGGTGTGTTTCTGTTTTCTTCATCTGTGTTTGTTCAGGCATTCTATCTAATGGTTATTGATTTGTATACTATACTGTCAGTTATATTGCAGTTGAGTTTGCTTCTATATGGAGAGGAATGGGTTCCACAGTCGATCTAGTTTTCAGAAAAGAACTTCCACTGAGGTTTGGCCCTCATGCGCAACTTCCATTATTAAATCTCCATGCTTTGTAATCTCACAGAGGGACACCCCCCCCCCCCCCGGGGGGGCTGTTAAGGAAGATTTAAAACCAGGAGGCTGGCCTATAAAGGGTGGTTACAGTTGCCCCAAGGATTCCATTTGGTTAATGCCATAACTGGCATCATGGTTATCTTTGAAGTTAATACTTGGTAACGTATGTTTATGTCGAGCTTGTTCCTTGGATCTGGAAAGGTTTTGGTAGATTTGAACTCTTTTTGAATAATGGGATTTTGAATTCATGGTTAAATATGGATTAGATAAGAATAAGCAATTGGTGCATGTATTCTGATTGTTCAGATGGCACAGGAAATTGGAAGGAAAAAAAGTAGAGTCTATCTCTAATAATAATATCATTTGGTTTCCTTTTCTTCCCGAAATTTTTAATCTATTGCACGGGTAACTTTTGCCTTGCAGATTGTGATCCCTTTCCCTTCAGTTCCCCTTGTTGCTCTCTACCGGAACATGTTGGTAATGAAAAATTATTTCTGTTGCAGAGGCTTCGATGATGAAATGAGAGCAGTAGTTGCCAGAAATCTTGAAGGCCGGGGAATTAATCTGCACCCAAGAACCAATTTGACAAAGGTATCTCCTTTGGGGTTTTGCTGGGACTCTCATTTATTACAGTGAACTAAATTTTTTGTGAATATCCAAATTCTATTTGTTTGTTAGTTGTGGCTCAGCTAATGCCAGTAATTTTATTTTCCAGTTGATGAAAACCGAGAATGGAATTATGGCTGTTACAGACCATGGTGAGGAGTTGATGGCTGATGTTGTTCTATTTGCCACCGGTAAGAATGAGTAGCCAAGAAAAAAAGGATATTCATAATTTTTTTAGCTTTTTGAATAAATTTGATAAATTGTTAATATTAATTTTATCATTATATGGTAAATTATCTCTTATGGCTTGTAACTGGTACTAGATTGAGCTAATCCCTGTAATTTAAAGGCACTGGAAACCAATTTTTTCATGTAGCTTGTTAAACTTGTATTAAAAATTTTTAAGTTTTTGGAATTGCTAAATCGTCTCCTCTATGCTGTAGGAAGGGCTCCTAATTCTAAGAGGTTAAATTTAGGAGCAGCTGGCGTGGAGCTTGATACCACGGGGGCTATAAAGGTTAGCTGCATCTTTTTGCATTCATGTCGCATGTCATTTGAACTTCATAAGACATGTCTCAACTTCACCCAAGATTATCAAAAAAAATTTTGGTTGAGAAGGCAACCTAGAACTGCAGATGGCTATGATATTTGTGTGATGTTGGTTACTGTGTTGTTCTCTTTGTGCCTCCTATATAAAGAGAGGAATTATAATAAGTTATCAGACTATGTATCTCTACAGTAAAGAACAGATGCTTCACTTTTCATTGTGCCTGTATGAAGAGTAAGGGAAGTACGAAATCTTTCCCAATTGACACTTTCAAGACCTAACTCACCACATTCCATTTCCCCGCCATTTAGGTAGATGAGTACTCAAGGACCAATGTACCTAGCATATGGGCCGTGGGGGATGTAACAAATCGAATGAACCTTACTCCTGTGGCATTGATGGAAGGAACATACTTTGCTGTAAGTGTTCCGTGTGGCTCTTGTATATGGATATTCATGCTGGGCTGGTGAGGGCGTATTAGGTGTAGTGGCCGACACTTAACATATTCATTTCTTTTGCCTCTTGCAGAACACGGTATTTAAGGGGCAGCCAAGCAAGCCGGATTACAATAACATCCCCTATGCCGTGTTCAGGTACAATTCCATTTGCATAACAAACCGAAAAACCCTGAGAAGCTATACATATGGAAAACCTATAATAATAATTTCTCCCTCCCTCCGTGCTACGTCACCATTTTCCTGATCTTTTCTTCTTTGTAGCATTCCACCACTTTCTGTAGTTGGTCTCAGCGAGGAACAGGCACAAGAGCAAGCAAACGGTGATATTTTAATTTTTACATCAACATTCAATCCGATGAAGAACACCATTTCTGGGTATGTGCGTTGATGTGGATTTTTGCACTCACTTGAACATTTATTCGAAATAGTATGCCAAATTCATGATTCTAAGACTAGAAAAGACCAGTTTATTATTACAAATAGTGATCGTGATAGATGCATACAATTTAAGAACTCTGGGCATGCAGTTCTATTGCTGTGCTGCACCCAGTCCTGGTTTACAATCTTATTACCAATACAGTTTATCCTGATATATTTCAGTCTCATCTAGTTTCGAGCTTTTCAAGAACACTGTTTTTCTCAGCCGTAGTTTGTTGCAATCTATTCATCCCTATCAAAATGTTGTGTTAAATTCTAACAAGTACTAATGAGGGTTCCTTTTAACAGGCGGCAAGAAAAAACTGTTATGAAGCTTGTTGTTGATGCTGAGACAGATAAAGTTCTTGGAGCTTCAATGTGTGGGCCAGATGCACCTGAAATCATTCAGGTATGTCTAGTGCTTTCTTTCTGAGCATCAATTTTCTGATCATCGCTTTATTTGAATATGCTTTCTTGTGCTATGAATTCCTGATCTTAATTGGGTGGTCAAATCTAGGGAATTGCTGTTGCTTTGAAGTGTGGAGCTACTAAGGCACAATTTGACAGCACGGTAAGTTCACAGCTTTTATTGCCTCATTCCTCTGTTATTCCTTATAGGGTAGTGATTGCGTATTGTTCCTTCATACATGAACCCTGAAGAAATTTTTTTTTTAAAAAAAAAGAAGTACCCCGAACTCAATTGTACGTTATTTAGGTTACAAAAAGGACTATAAAGTCTAACTGGGCTTAGGGTTATGCAAAAAGAACTAGGGATTCTTTATTTGTCAAACCTTTTTCTTACAACAAGAAGAAGCCATATTCCGCTTAGTGTAGCAATTTTGAGTTTCATTGATTCGAGAGGCAAGTAAGCACCATTTGTTTCCTTCCCCTTTGAGCTTTAGTTAGCGTTTTGGAGGAAACTGCTTGAGGAAATTATGAGTGTCTCAAGGAAGTACTTCACCTGAAAGTATAGGTTAAGGCACTCGAATCGGTTTATTATAACCTTTCTAAACCATCATCTCCCTAAAGTTCATTGGGAATGAGGATCAGCAAGGAGATACTTTTGAGTTAGTCTACAATACTTGGTCAGCGACTAATAGTGGGCATTCTTGTGTGCATGGCTCCTTATGGTTTCACTGATTTCTATTTAGGTTATTGTAGTTTTTTTATCAACTCCTTATAATTCCGCTTTATTTTTTCAGTAGGCCTTTATAGTTTTGAATATTTTAATATTTAAAAATTATTGGAATTAATTAAAAATTGTAATTTAATTTAGTTATTTTTTAATTATTAGTAGAGTAAATTATTTAAAAAGTTAATTAAATCTTAATTTTAATATAATTTTACTTTTGATTTAAATTTTGTAAAAAAATTTAATATTTATTTAAACAAGAATTTAGTTGTATTTTAAATTTAATTGAAATAAATAATTTGAAGTATTTTAAAATTTTAATTCAATTAAAATTAACTTAATTCGAAATAAATTTTCAATTTAAATATAAAATTAAATTTTTTTGAAACTGCAAGGATCTAATAAGAAGAAAAAAATTGAAGGACCTAATTAAAAATTAGATAAAACTACAAGGATTCACATATATTTTCCCTATTCTTTTCCTAGTTTGTACGTTTATTGGTTGTCATTATTGAATTTACTCATCTGTAGCCTTATTCCGGTTTAATGTGTTTGGAGTAGATTGAATGTGTACGGTTAGTGTTCGAGTAGTTTTTCGTGATATAATTAAAAATGAACTGATGATGTGATAACACACGACACGACTGAGGAATGTTCGCGCCTTTTTAAAAGCTTCTCTTTTCTGCATAGGTGGGATTACACCCGACTGCTGCTGAGGAGTTCGTGACCATGCGATCACTATCGAGGCGTGTTGCTGGTCAAGGCAAGCCGAAGACAAATTTGTAATTTTAAGTTGCAATTACTAAAGTTGAAAGAACAATTTGATTTCTTTTGCTTTCATCGTTTAGCTTCTCTAGCAAGTTAAGGTCTTCTGTAGTTGATTACTGTTTTGCACGATGAGGACATCTATTCGCAAGGACATCAGAAACAAGCATCAAAATTGTTCGATCCAACAAAATATGGAACGGCAGAAACTACTACTACTGATTCTGATCTTTAATATAATCTTCTTTCATAAAGACTTTATTTGAACTTTTTTTCAATGAAGTTAAATAAATGGGTATATTCATCATTTTTCTAAACCAATTTATAAATTAACTACTTCAATTTTTAATATACTTTTTTTTGTTCTTAGAAGATTCTCTTTGTTCTTACAATTTTTAATATACTGATCAATTGACTTTTTTACTTAAATAGATTGCTTAATATTTATTTATGCATCATTATAACATACAAGATAGATTAGTTTAAAAAATGATAATTATAAATACTTTAAAAAATGTTATTAGCTTCTTCAATATTTCAAAAAATATCAACTAACTCTAGTCAGCTATGGTATAATCTAATGATATAGAATATATATAATTTAATATTATCTTAATGCACACAGTAGTTGCTATTTTTTTTGGGCTAAAGATTAAAAAAACTGCAGAGATGTGAAAACTGAGGTATATTGGATTTGAGGCCGAGCAATTAGGAATTGCAACATTATTAAAGCAAATCCAATAAATCTTGAAATTGATCATAAATTTATTTTGCTTTTCTTTTGCCGTCTAACCTATAAATTTATTGAATCAACGTGTTAATTATGCTATCCGAATGCATAAATGCTTTACAGGAATCTGGACCAATCACTAAACTTGTTCAAACAGTAAATCAAGGGTTGGTGGATCAGATTGAAGTCATAATGGTAAGGAATAAAAAAAATAAATCTAAGTATTAATCCAAAATGGAAAATTTAAAAAACTAAATATTCATCCCAACAAAATATCAAAATATTATATGTGTGTGCAAGATAATAAAATATTTCCTACAACCATTTAACCTTAAGCTAATAATCATCGACATAATCATCGACACCAAAACTAGCATTAACAAAACTAGCAAGCACCAGTAAATATGGTAATGAAACTCATCAAAAACTCATAAATTAGAGGAGGAAAATGAGGAAGAAGATAGGAGATATAAACTCAGCAAGAGTCCATTCCTATTTGGTGCAAAGATGTCTTTCCAACTGTATCACAGTATTGTCCATACTCTAACTTATATACCAGGGCAAGAGAGAAAATAATCCTAGAGCAGCGAGAGAGCAATATTTAGCAATGAAAAAAAGAATTAAGACAGGATCAGAAGCTTTCACCAGAGATGAAGCAACAATGAGGCAAACAGCGAACAGTGAGATAGAGCAGAGGTCAAAGCAGCGCTGAAGGATCACGAAGGTGACCACCAACATGAGATGAAGCAATGACGAAGAAAGGAAGATGAACGGAGAAGACACAGGAAGATTTCGCCGGCAAGAGAGGGGGATTAGAAAGTCATCGACGGAGAAAGGTTTTCTCCTGCCGGAGGAGGGTATGGGAAGAGCTTGGCCACGAAAAAAATTTAGGGGTGAGGTGATCCGAGTTAAGCAAGGCCGTGAGGGTTGCTAGGAGGAATTTCAGCTAATGCATTTTTACTTTTTACTTTTATGTTAACAAAAAATATCTTTCCTCCCTGAAAATTTTTAAAAAAAATTAACTCAGTTGAATCACCAACCCCGGATTATACCGGGTCAAGCCGGGTTGGCCTAACCCGAGGTCAAATTGCAGCTTGGACTGAATTTTTTGCCAGGTTGCCGGTTTCCAGGTCAACCCGGACGATCTGAGTTTCTATTCCTTGTATAAATTATGATGGTATGAAATATATATTGATGAAAATTGCAAAGCATTCCTACATTACAGCATGCTATGAAAAGTTTCCGAAACATAGGTGTTAAATTGAAATTAAGAGAAAGTATAGGTAGCTACATGATTTTTCCTACTTTATGTTACTTATGGAAATAATAATCATGTACAATGCATGGTTTCACTACTAGTCAATATACTAAATCTAAACATACATCAAAACGTGCAGAATTGACTAATAAATTTTATTCTTACAATAAAAAGTAAAAAAGATAAATTACCTTTCTTCAAGTTGCAGTGTAATTTAGAAAAGATAGTTAATTTAAAATGTTTTTCATAGAAAGCTCAAAATTAAATGATTCGAATTAAATTCAAAAAAATAATCATGAAAGATAAAATAAAGTTCCTATCGGCCGAGGGCATACAATACGGAACCATGAATTATTGGCAAGAAATGTAAATACCACATAATGCGAACCTAAAGTGAGAAGTTTAAATAAAGTATTATAGACAAAGGAGAAATTCGCGCGGCTCAATAAAAAAAGTTAAAAATTTTCAAAAACAATAATTTTAGAAAACAAATTATTAATCTTATAAAAAAAGAAATTATTAACACATGCTGAGTGTATGGAACAAATATAGGGAATCAAACTTCTGTCCTTAGCATTGCCAGAAAAAAATGGATCTCCGGTACCAACAGAAAATATACTTAAAAAACTACAGCGTGAATATTAATTCTAATTTATCATAATATATTGATCACCGTATATTAGACTAGGGGGATTCAATAGATACAAGCTCTCAAATCTCATTTAGCAAATAGAAGATATGTGATAGACTCCTCCAAATTAGCTTTGCTATACGCAAAAACTCCTACTACTCATAACAACTTGAACAAGTCTTCTTTAATTTTTACCAAGATTTTAAAAATATTATAATATAATCTCCTACACTTAAACCCCGCTACCTTGAAAATATATACATGACTTCCTTGCCATTAGAATTTTTAATATAGACAGTCGCATACATGTATGAATATGTGAAGAAATGTATAGCGTACCTATATTACGGTTTTCCCAGCGCATATATCACAAATTGTGTACCCTAGGCCTTCACAATATGGACATTTGGCATCCTCATCCACCCATTCCAAAAACTGCATGATAGAACTCACGGGTGAGTTTCAAAATCTTGTGTGACACTGGAAATAAACCAGTAAAATTTGTATAACAGCATGAACATTTCTTACTTGGGGTTCTATATTTGGCTCGCCTGTTCCATCACATTCTGTAATAAAAGAAATGGAAGTTAAATGAAGGAGCTGATCATAACATCAGATAGTGAAATTAAGCATTTGGGTAACCTTTTATTTCCCTTTTGCAACTTGTATTGAACAAGTGAAGTCAGAAACAGTCAAAAAGACGTTCCTCTCCCATGATAACAATTTATAAATTTACTAGTGGTGATGAGACTAATTGAATATGTAAGATTAAGAGTACCTGTGGAAACAACATACATACCTGTGCATAACAAGCGACCTTCCCCACGACATTGAAGGCATTTTGTAGTTACATCCTTGGTCTTGCCCTTATCAACTCCTTTAGTGGCACAAAGTCTCAAGGGTTCTTCCCATCGATTTTCTCCAAGGAGGAAGACTCGCTGATGGGAGACATCTGTTTCTGTATCACCATCTCCCACAATAGTTTGCTGGAACTCAAAAGTTTCTGCAACAGAAGCAACCGGAACACCATTTGGAACTTCCTACATGAAAAATAACTCACACTAAGGAATAGTTCGGCAGCTTATGCATGTTATAGTTTGATTGTCAAACAGATACTTGTATCACAGAGAAAGGCCAGCCAGAAGATGACACATATTACAAGATCTCTGTAACAGCGCAATACACGTAGTCTACGAAGGGAAGATACTCTAATTAGGGAGAATTTAACTCAGTATGGAAGAGAAAGCTTCTACCGACCCATCCAAATGTAAAGCAAATGCACTGAATGTCTCATGAGTCTTCTTTGAGACACTCTGCATCTTCATGAATCTTTCATTAAAAATAATACATGCCTAAAATATTCATGCATATGGAATCCTATTTTGCAATTCCCGACAGTGTTTTTCGGAAGTATCATAAATCCTTGTAGCCATAATAAATCATAAGAACTCAAATCTATATAGTGCTCATACAGGAGCCAAAATCATGCCAACTAATTAAGCTCAGGGAAAAGCTTTGAGGTTACATACAAGAGTTTCAGAGACTTGATGAATGCCAGGTGAATCTACCATGATAATTATGTTCTTGTTGCTGCCAGTTTAGGAAGAAGTTCATAAATAGAAGCCTTTATTGTTCTATGGAGGGAAATTTTGTAAGTTGGTATGATTACGGATGTGATTAAGGGGCTTAAAATATTCACTAAAATTCTAAACGTAATGGACCACATGAAGAATATGCTTAAGGTCTTTATTTTCTAGTCACAGATGGATTTCTCACATGCCAAAATGCGTATCCAATATAAGAACTTTTGGAGGTGTAACATTATAGTTCTGGGGTGCAGGGTTGGCGTACCTTCGGTAAAACAGTATCACAATTTTCTATGTCATTCACACCACCAGCATCCTTAATCCTTATCTCCATATATAGTTTCTCCAAGAGTTCAGTTGTCATGATGCCATCTTCTGGGACTCCTGATGCCGCCTGTTGGAAGCTAAAACTGATTAGAACAATGAAATTCATGTAGTGAAATTGCATGTATAGCACTCCTGAGGTTACTATACAGGTCAGCATGGAAGGGGAAAAAATCTTTTTTCTTCTCTTCATATACAATGTATAAATTATGCAAAATAAGACTAACTTGCCAAGTCTTCACAGCACGTTCAGTTCCACTGGAAAAGCTGGAATATTCCATGTCTTCCTCACCTGAGTAAAATCCCAACTTTAGCAGTGCCTCCTGTTGAAGTACAGAAGTTTAAGATCATGCAATAACAGATTGTAACAAATTTAGTTACTTACCTCAGTTAGGATCTGATTATACAAATCATGTGATACATTAATTCTTAAACAGTGGAACTAAGAACAGTGCAAGTGTCACAGGGAAGACATTAAATTCTTTCTATGGAACAAACACAAGATGAGACAAAGGAAAAGGAATAACACTTGCCGCAGAGAACCAGAACAACTTAGCATAATGCAGAACAGATCACAACGACAAAACTACACATGATGGTTAATTAATTAATCAACAAACATATGTACCAGATCCAATCCTTTGCAAAGGTAAGAGGTTTAAACCAACTTCTACCATCACAGGTACTATCTCAAATTATATTCTAGCTCATGGCAGCTAACTAATAAAAATAAATCGCACAAATTCCAATAAAAATTACAGTTAAGCGCTCCACCTAATATTTAAAGCGAGCTAAAGTCGGAACAAATTTTCTATATCTCCAGTTGCACTTACCATCTAGACTTATCACTGAGACCTCCTATCCTAGGCATTCTCACTGAAATTCCAGCAGTATCAATTCCTAAATATCAACCAAAACAGTGCACACAAAACACAAACTCGCCTTCATTTATTAGAAAGAAGTAGAAATAGATATTGTTAGCAGACCTGCATCTCATGAACCTCTTCTCCTTCCGATCCCGTCCTCAAAGCGCTCCGATTTTCCACCCTCCTCTCCGCTTTTCTATCCGAAATGCTAGCAGTGTCCTGAACCATCACCTCCTTCACAGTCTCTTCTTCCACGTCCCTCTTCTCCTCCAGCACCATGTCACGCGAACTGGACCCGCTCTCTGCAATCAGATTAATGTTCTTATCCTTCAAAAGCTGCAACAACGCCGTAACATTCGCAACAGCGTCGGAAACCGAAGAGGAGGAGGATGAAGACACGTCAGAGGCCAAAATCCGGCGTTCTAGGGATTGAATTTGGAGCTTAAGGTCCGAGATCTCGCGGAGGAGAGAGTCGCGTTCGCGAGCCCAGCGCTGCTCCTCGCGAAGCCATCTCTGCTCCTCGCGAAGCCAACGCTGCTCTTCACGGAGCCATCGATCCTCTTCGCGATCGGTGGAGCAGCGGCAGATGAGAGTTCTGAAGGAAACATTAAGGCCTTGTTTGGTTGGGGGGAAGGGGAGGGGAGGGGAGGGAATGAAAAATGAGCCCCTCCCCTGTTTGGTTGAAAATTTTGGAGGGGAGGGGATAAAAAATCAGCTCATCATTCCTTCCCCTCCCCTCAATTTGCTTCCCTTCAAAAGTGGGGGTTTTTGGAGGGATGGCAAAATTTAAGACAAATTTGCCCCATCAGATTTCTTATATTCCCATAATACCCATGGCTCCTTAAACGCTTCTCAGATCTCATGTCTCACCACTCTGCTTCTTCCTCCTCACTGCTTCTTCCTTCTCGGCCGACGCTTCTCTGCTTTCCAGACTTGCCGCCGTGGTCACCGACACTTCTCTCCTGGTGACTCAGTGTCACGGACTCTCTAGAGAACCCTAGATTTCTCTAGAGTCTCCTTGAAAGCACTTGTACATACTAGCTTTCTCTAGGTTTCTCTAGAATTCTCCACACATTTCTCACATGTGTAAATATCTAGATATTTCTAAGGAGAATTCTGGAAGGCGAATATAGGCCGTAGGATCGGATAGATCTCCACCGTCCATTGAGGAGGTGGAGTTGTATATATACCCCCTAAGGGTGGAGTTGTAGGCATCAATTCAAGCAAAGCATTCAAGCATTCTCCCAAGTTCTCCATCTCT
>JANTPZ010151224.1:0-18016 GCA_025593235.1 Vachellia pachyceras | reverse complement strand
TTTTTTTTTTGATGCAGAATGAAGACAAGGATAGCATAGAGGACGAGGGTTTTTTTTTTGTTGGAAGAGGGAATGGTGGAGAGGTTTTATAGGTTATATTGATGTAATATATAAGGATATATTCTATTTATACGTATAACTTTATAATATTATAATTCACATAATGGAGAGAGACTACAGTGATTAGTGATCGGAATACGAGGCAGCCCGCGGGTTGTGGGTTGACCCGCACGGGTTGACGAGTTGGGCGAGTCAGCCTACCAACAACCTGCCTATTGACGGGCTGGGAATCCCCAACTGAGCCCGCCACGACCCGCCAACCTGCCAGTTTTTAAATTTTTTTTATAAAAATAATTTTTTTCTATTTTTTTATCTAATTTTTTCCTATAAGATTGCATATTTTCATGATTCACTTTCCAATCCTATCAATAAATTCCTAAAAATATAATTTAATATTACTTTTCCTTTATAAAAAATATTGAGATTGAAAAAAAGCAAAAAAAACATATAAAATAATTTTTTTAAAAAAAATAAAATAACGGATTAGGCGGACTGACCCGTCAATCCGCGGGTTCAAGGTGACGGGCTGAATCATGAAATGCATTCAGAACAAAAGGAACTTTTTTCTCTCCTTCTCATTAACATGCAATCTAGAGGCAGAATGCATTTTGGTTAAATCAATTATCAAACACTCATCCTCTTCTGAAGATGCATTCCTCCCCGGGAATGCGTATTTTATCTCCAAAATCATTTCCCAAACACACCGTACTTTGTCACTAGTTTTGTCACAAGTTTGTCATTCAGATCGCTGGTTATTAGGCAAAGGAATTAGAATGGATTTTTTTAATAAAATATGGATTTCAATACTTACCCATAGGGGATGGTTGCTCAATGAAACAAAAGTTTGACCTATGTGATGGGAGATTTTTGCTAAACAGTCAGTCATAATAGTAGATTTTACTTATAACTATGCTTGACAAACACTTGTGAGTCCATGTTTATAAGGAATCTAATATATCATGAATTATATTTTTAAAGGAGTGTTCGCATGCACTCATATCCCGTAACACAAGTTAGTGCATGTTTGGGAGTAACTTATTCTCAACGGTGCACGCAAGCTAAGATAAAATCATCTTAAAATCTGTAAAAATCATCTCGAAATCCATAAAAATCATCTTGAAATTCTTAAAATCATCTTGAAATACGTAAAATCATCTTGAAAGCCGTAACTCCTTTCTCCCAACGAATCTCTCAAACACAAACTTAATTGCTTAAATATAGTGTGTTAGTACAACAATATTCCTATAACCCTTGCTTCAACATAATTGAAAGACCATATATGATTTCTATTAATTCGACAATGGCTGGTGGGACAAAGGTTAATTGATTGCTCCACCACAACCACCTGACCATTAGCAAGCATCGAGCCATCAAGTTCCAATGGTTTACTTCCTCTTGTAGCTGTTGATGGTTGGCGATATGTAGAGAATGGATTTTTCATGTCATTAATATGCTAATTGATCATAATTTATTAAATGTAACTTTTAATATACTTTAATGTTATTTTTAAGGTATTATTAAATATGAATAAGAATTTTTTTAAATGGAGCCGATCGATAATGTAAATTGTTAATTGATATGATATCAATTAATTTAATTAGATATATTATGCTTCCATCTAAAATTTCACTCTTTTTTCTGAGCACATGTGTCATTCTATTGGATGTAATTATATTCAATATATTATTAGACATTAAATTTGTCTCATAACAATAATTTAAATCATAATTCATCACATTATTAGAATTAACCCCTTCTGTTATTGGCACAATTTTCAATTTTTCTTAGCCAAACTTTGCAATTCCAATTTCCAACTTCTCAATGAAAATATCTTTTAAGGCAATGGATTCACACACACATAAATTCCATTGTGAAAATGTATAGAAATAAAACGAAGGGCGATGATGATGAAGATAATTATTCATTTAGATAATGTAGAAAGCACAGAAAAAGAGAGAAATTGGAGAAAAGATTCAAGAATCACCACATACAAATTTTACGAATATTCTATAAATTAGAGCTACATCATGCATGTAGAATGTTTTAGATGGAAAGCGAAAGTACATCATATCTTAGAGAATCCCGTTTGGCAAACTGCCATAAGCCACTTATAAGTGCTTATTCACATAAGTCGAGGCAAATATGTGGAGGAGATTGTCTCGTTTTGCGGAAAAGCACTGTTGAACGTGCTTATGAAAATAAGCAGGCCATTCCAAACAGGGCCACTGATAACATGTTATGAAATTTAATAAGGAAGAGTAAAGAGAATTAAGAGAAAAAAATAATTGTTCTTTCTCATTATATGAAGTATGTGACACATAAGAGATGCCTTATATGTATATGCATAGTTTTATAATATCAGGATAAATCAATTCCATAATAACATGAGATAATATAGGGATATAAAAATAATGGTTGATTATGGGAGATATCAACATCCACGTAATATTCATGACAGTTTTTTTTTCCAACAAGTAGCTTTTCATTCTCTTAGTATTTTCACTATTTTGACACTTTGCTAGTTATACTGAAAAATATCTTTAATAGGATTATTGTCATCCTAGGATATCGATGCTTATAAGGAAAACATTAATTTACAATTATCTATATTTTTTCAGTTTTTGATTTAATAATTATGTATTTCTTCCTAATCAAATTTTCTATGGCTTTAACCATGCTCTGCTAGCACTGTTTATTAATGTATAAAAATTAATGGTGCTAATAGAAAAAAGTTAAATAATTTAATTTTGAGAAAAAACATAAATATACCAAATTAATAATTGACACAAGTTATATATGTATCTCCCAAATAGTTTTTCCAATAACTTATTTTATTTTATTATGTAAAAAGTGGATTTGTTTAAGATATAGTAGTATGAAATAAAATATACTGCTAGGGAATATTAAACAAATGTCCAATTCACATAGCACAAATGTAAGACCTAATTTAACAATGAAAATTTAACTTAAATATAATTGGTTTTTTGTCATATACAAATAACCTTTTATTAGAGGCAAGTTGGGTAATCTTGATTGGTCATATTGTACATGCATGACTAGTCACTTTCAGTGGTCTCAACCTCGTTTGCGGGAAAAAAATTTTTTTTGCTAATCATAAATATTTTCTATTTGAAACAATTATATTCAATACGCTATAAAGTATTAAATGTAATCACATCTCCTAATAGATATTCACCACATTGTGAATGATAACTCCTTTTACTAGACACAATCCCTATAGGTACAAGCTCATAATTTCTTGCTAAGCAAAGATATACCCCTATTGAAGGTAATTTTGTTCACAGCATTATCAGACACTAAATGTAAACAATTATAAGAGTGACGTTTGAACCTTGGTTCATTACATGGCTAGTAATTTCAATTAGATTCAACCCCCGTTGGTTTGAAAAATAAATTTTTTGTTTCTTTTCGATCGCTAAGCACAAACATATCTTACTATTTGAGACAATTATGTTTGATGCACTACCATAATTTACTCATGTCTTTTAGTGAGATTCAAACATTGGTTTACCAAGTTGTGAGGGATTAACCCCTTTTGGTATGCCTAATTATGTTGGTTGGTTGAAAAATATAATTTTTTTTATTAGAGCACATATATCTTCCAATTAAAGGAAATATTGTTGAACGGATTGTCGAGTACTAAATATAGGCACCTTCTCAATTAAGTATACGAACTTTGATTCACCATATTGTGGAAGACTAACTTTTTCCCTTAAACCTAACACAATTGGTGATTGAAAAATAGCATTGATTTTGAGACAACAAAAGAGTTTGAACAAAAACTAAAAAAAAATATAAGCCTTTAATCCCAAAGATATCTAACAAACCTAAGAACATGCACATACAATCGCCAAACATAAGACCAAAGAACCTTCAATTTAATATATCTCAAATCAACCAATAGTGGTTGGGTTTAAAAAAAGGGGATAGTGATCTCTCACGATGTGATGAAACAATATTTGAATCAAAGTAAGCCGCATTTAACATCCGATAATTTTTTGCATAGAATTACCTTCCATACCAGGCTATTTCATGAAAAAAATTTAAAGTAAGATAACACTGCTTCATGAAAAAAATTGTTCTAAATCATAAAATAAACTAATATGCCCATACACCTACAAGAACACGATCTCAAGGCTAGGAACACCCCATACCACAAGATACCACTCAAAAATTTTAAATTATGTCATAAAAAATCATAATAATCTCGAATGAAAACTTAATTATACAAGCTTAGCTTGCTGCCGGCCGGATTACCCACTCTAGTCCAATATGCAATAAACATAAACTCATCTCGTCTCTCTTTTTTCGCCCAAGAAGATAAAATACTCCATGATCAGTGATGAGGCTCTGTTTGGTAAGCCATTTTCACCTACGGATGCGCTTACCGAGATAAAATTCCTCTCACATAAACTACCTCGGAATCTGTGTCCGTTTTCCCAACGGACTATCCAAACGGACCTAAAGGAAACTTTATATTACAATGAGTGGTTATAGCCTCATTAAACGGGACAGAAAGTAAAACACAAGAGAAGTCAACTGAAGGAAACTTGCTAGCTGGGGATGCCATATTGATGTATACCTTAAGCTTTAATATTATTACATGATTGATTCATTACTTGCCATGGATTATTCCCACTTCCTAGCACCCCATGAACCTCAAAAATGCCAACTTGTCTTTTTCTGTTTGGAGGAAGATTCCATTTTATTCCCTAAATATATACGAGTTCAACCACGCAAGTTCATACACACACACACACACGTATGTAATGTATGTAGGCATAGTTTTCGTCATCATAGACATGGATTACATTCCTGAAGATACTGTCACCTTCGTACTCGTCTCTGTATGGGCCATTTTTGCAGTGACGTGGTATGCCTGGTTCTTCTTCTTCAAACCTATTTACAAGCTACCACCAGGTCCGCCGGGACTGCCTTTGTTCGGGAACCTTCTATCACTCGACCCGGAGCTTCACTCTTATCTGGCGACTCTGGCTCGAACCTATGGTCCCATCTTCACGCTCCGGCTCGGAACCAAATACGCCTTTGTCCTCACATCCCCTTCAATGGCTCGTCAAGTGCTCAAAGACCAAGACGTCATTTTCGCCAACCGTGTCGTGCCGGTCGCCGGCGAGAAAGCAGCTTACGGTGGGAGAGATATAGTTTCAAACCCTTATGGACCTGAGTGGAGAATGTTAAGGAAGGTGTGTGTGTTCAAGATGCTCAGTAACCCCACGTTGGATTCCGTTTACACTCTCCGTCGTAGGGAGGTCAGGAAAACCGTAGGTTTTCTTTACAGTCGGGTCGGGTCGCAGGTTAATGTCGGGGAACAGATATTTCTTACGGTGTTGAATGTGATCACGAGCATGATGTGGGGTGAGACGGTGGAAGGCGGCGAGAGGACCATCGTGGGAGCGGAGTTCCGGGAAGTTATATCAGGCATTACGGAGATACTGGGGACGCCCAACGTATCGGACTTTTTTCCGGGCTTGTCTTGGCTTGACTTGCAAGGTTTAGAGAGAAAGATAATGGTGTTGGCCAAGAGATTGGATCAGATCTTTGAGAAGATGATTGATAGGAGAATGAAGATGAACAGAGAGAGTGGAAGTGAAGGAGAAGATAAGAGTAAGGATTTCTTGCAATTCTTGTTGAGACTGAAGGATGAACAAGATCCTAAGACCCCTCTTTCTATGATACACGTTAAGGCCCTTCTCATGGTATGTTTACTTAAACAGTCCATCTTTTTTTTTTTTTTGACGATTTTCTTAAGCAAAAGGGCATTTTCAGTTCTTTAATTTTATACAAAATTTATGTTTGGTAAAGTGTCCTTTTATACTCTGTTAACTCTAAGGTCATAAACCAAAAAATGTTGACTGTAAAATCTTAAATATTGATAAAATATTTTTAGATACAGGCATGTTAAGTTTTAATTAGTTTTGAACTATATGACAATTATTAAAAAAAATCATAATATAAAATTAATGGTATTAGAATTAAAGGATCGAAAAGATGTTTTATAAAATTAAAGAATAGATCTAACACTGTATATAAAGTTAGAAGGGGTGCTCTTGTCCAATTTTTTAAATATTTTTATTTTCACGAATTTGTTTAAGCCTAAAAAGGTACTTTTAAAAAAATATCCAAAAAAATGATTTATTGTCTAAACGAAAGTTATTATAGGTTTTATTATAATAACATAAAAACACTTTCTTAAAAAAAGCTTATAATAACCCCAAGCCATTTAAAATTTTAAAAAAATAAATAACCTGAAATCTAATTTTCTTAGATTTTGATAAAGTTTAAAATTTTACATCAACATCCTAAATTTTTTCAAAAGACTTCACTTAAAAAGAAAAGACCTTTCCCCATTCAAAAAGGATTAAACAACTGAATCCTTTTAACTTTTTTTAAATCCTATGCAAATTCTCAATAGATATATTGAACATTTTTTTTACAGGATATGGTGGTTGGTGGAAGTGACACATCCTCAAACTCAATTGAATTTGCAATGGCTCATATTCTGAACAATCAACAGGTGAAGAAGAGAGTCCAAGAAGAATTAGATAATGTAGTGGGAAGACAAAATGTTGTAGAAGAGTCTCACATTCACAAACTACCATACTTACTTGCCGTAATGAAAGAAACCCTAAGGTTACATCCTGCTCTTCCACTCTTAGTCCCTCACTCTCCAAGTGAAACCACCATTGTTGGAGGCTACACAATCCCAAAGGGCTCTCGTGTGTTCGTGAACGTGTGGGCAATACACAGAGATCCTTCTATTTGGGACAACCCTCTGAAGTTTGATCCTTTAAGGTTTTTGGATGCTAATAATAAATGGGATTATAGTGGCAATGACTTCAGTTACTTCCCATTTGGGTCTGGACGAAGGATGTGTGCAGGAATTGCCATGGCTGAGAGGACTTTCTTGTATTTTCTTGCAACCTTGATGCATTCATTTGATTGGGAATTACCTGAAGGCCACACGTTGGATGTCTCCGAGAAATTTGGTATTGTGCTTAAGAAGAAAATACCTTTGGTTGCCATTCCCTCCCCAAGATTGTCAGAACCTTCTCTTTATGAGTAGAATAAGGGTTAATATAATCTTTAGTCCATCGTATTTGCCCTCATTTTGATTTTGATCATAAAGTTTAAAATCAGTTGTTTTTTTTATCTTCATCAAGATCGATGTAAAATAATCTAAACTTTTATCAGCATGCATCTTTTATTTTAATTTGTCTATTGTCGAATTTGAAGTAAAAATTTACGAAACTCAAAAGGTAAATCAAGAGTTTCACGTTGGAGAAATAAACTTCATACACTACCAGAAAAATATCATTTAGTGATGGAAAATCCGTCGCTAAATGGTTATTTTCTGTCCTTTAAACGAGGGTCGCTAATATTTTCCATAGCTAAATGAAAATTTTCTGATAGAAAATAGTCATTTAACGATGGATTTTTCCGTCATTAAATGGTATTTTTCTAGTAGTGTCGTTACGTACCCAAAACCATGAGTTTCCATTTTACAGTATCAACAATCAAGTGTCAAATTCTTGCTTGAACATAGATGCATCTTGCCTCGATATATATTATATGAATTTTAAAATAAAAATAATATTTTGGCTGTTATTTTTTCTAAAAATGATTTTTTTTAATTTAAAATGTATGAGTTGAAAATTTTAAATAAAGGCTAGAACTATTTTTGGACTGTGTTGATCTCATCAAACAGGGAAACCCAATGAGCAAATGATATTGATTGATCATTGACTCATTACCTGGCACATGGTTTATTATTTGATTGATTGATTATTTGTACCACCTCATAACCACTGAATAAAGATGCCATTTTGTCTTTCTTCCAATGGATAAAAGTAATGGAGATGGTTGAATGATAAATACAATACTTAAAATTATTAATTTATTATAATCAGTTTATAAATTAAATAAATTAGTTTAAAAAAAATAAATATAAATATATTTAAGTAATATATTTAATTTTCTTAATCTTTCCAACATAAATCAATTAGCTCTTATATTAAATATTAAAGGTAGTATAATAGTTAGTTTATTTTTGTTAAGAATATTAAGGAAGTTAAATACATTATTTAATATTTATATTTATTCTTAAAACTAATTGGTATAACTTATAAACCAATATATAATATAAGTATATACATAAATAAATACTTTTAAATATTGTATTAAGTTTCTTTAATCTCCACAATAAAAATCAATAACCTTATATTAAGGATTAGAGATAGTAAGCTTATGTCTCATATCTTAAACAATCAAGACGGTGTATGGTGGAAAGGGTAAATGTGGCAGAAGAGATTCATTTACAAACTCATTCATATCGATAATATAAGTCGATTCTAAAAAAAGGATCTGATATATCCACGATATAAATTATTTACAGGTTAATTAATTCTAACTTATCAAAATGATCTAAACTCTTGAGCTCACCTGTGTTTGATACACAAGATGAACTCATTATCTTGGACGTATATATTTTTGTTGATTTAATGGATGATGCGTTAAGAGAGGATAACATTCACTACCAGAAAAATAACATTTAGCGACGGAAAAATCCATCACTAAATGTCTATTTTTCATTAGAAAATTTCCATTTAGCGACGGAAAATAGCCATTTAGCGACCGATTTTCCGTCGCTAAATGGCATTTTTTTTGGTAGTGATTGTTACTTCTTGGTCCATCAATGCCCAAAGTTCATTCCATGAATCATTTTAAATCAATTAAAAAGAATTGGTATAAAAAGTTTGCACAATGACATTTGTTTGAATATCACATGGTGAAGGAAAATAAGTACATTTTTGCAGGGGAAAAATATGGTTAACAAGGATGTAAATACAAAATCTACTATATAATGTAATTTATACTACAATCTATATTTTATATTAATAATTGGGGTGTAGTAGTTAGTTTGATAATAAAACTGAAGTAATCATGCACTCCCTCTTCCTTACTATAAGGTAAACTAAAAAAAATTATCTAAAGATAAGCCACCAATTAACTCGTTAATTATTATTATTTTTTCATTTTATCCTTATTATTAATTGAGGTTTAGTGTCTTTTGAATATGCTTCTCAAGATCCACATCATTTAAAGAGCAATAAAGTTAAAAAAAAAAAGTATCAATTTAGAATAAATTTAATGACTTAAATATCATATTTTAGCCCACCAAAATTAATAATTGATGCCTTATAATAAGGATAAAAGGGTTTACTTTAACATACTATAATATAATACCCATAGTTTTTAATATAAAAATCAATCGATTGTTTCAAAGAGATTAAAAATATAAAATACACTTCTCTAAAGTATTAATATTGATCATTTTTTAAAATTAATTTATTTGACTTATAAACTGATATACAATCTGATTATATATATAAATAAATATTTTTAAGTAATATATTTATTTTTTTCCTTTCTACAAGCGTTAACTATCTTAAGCAACAATATTAATATTCCAACCAATATTGGGCTCGTTTGGCAAATTGCCATAAGCCACTTATAAGTGCTTATTCACATAAGCCGAGGCAAATATGTGGAGGAGATTGTCTCGTTTTGCGGAAAAGCACTGTTAAACGTGCTTATGAAAATAAGCCCATGGTTACCAAACAGGTCCAATAATTATGTGGACCCTAACTCCTAGCGGTCGAATTTCCAAAGAAAAAAATGCATACCAATTCAGCCCCCGAAACGAATTTCCAAAGTGAATCTAGTTGCTCGGGATGTGACATTAGACACCCTTTCAAGGATATTGTGGATGAAGCCCGGATGATGATAGTCAGGAATTGGAATATTGGTTTTCACCCAGTTCTAAGAGATAACAATATATTAACTGATAGGTTAACCAAAATGACTCATACTTTGGTAAGAAACTTTTGTATCTATGAAGATCCACCGCCCCAACGATTGGTGGTGGATGGGGTGATTATGTCCCCTAATTAAATTGTAATGTTATTTGTTAAATAATGGACTCCCGTTTTTATTTAAAAAGAAGAAGAACGAATCCATCGATTGTGGGCAACTGGGTGTTTTTTTTGGAAAATTTACTGTACAGTCCCACATAAGGGACTTATTTATCAAATGGTCCCAAGTTTTAAAATATTTATCAAATGGTCCCAGAGGTGTTGTCAATGCAGCGCATGGTGTTGTCAAGGGTTGTCACGTGATAATACCATGCGCTGCATTGATAACACCTCTGGGACCATTTGATAAATATTTTAAAACTTGGGACTATTTGATAAATAAGTCCCTTATGTGGGACTCTACAGTAAATTTCCTTTTTTTTCCCCCTTGCGCGAGCGTGTGGGTGACTCTATTACCGTGTGTGTGTGTGAGAGAGAGAGAGAGTTTCCACTTGTCTCCATTTTGACATCTTTTTGGAGTTGGGAGGATCCTTGTGGATAAAACGACGATGACTTCGATGCTCCCAATCGTCTTCCTCCTTCTTCCTTCGGCCATTGCTTCAATTACGTCGCCGATTGTATCCTGCACGGCTGAAACTCCTACACCGACGCCATGGCCTCACCAATTTCACTCCATTCTGTTCATGAACTTCAGCGGATCCCTCCAGAAGATCGATCTCTGGTACGATTGGCCCAACGGTCGCAACTTCAACATCATACAGGACCAGCTCGGCGACAAGATTCTCTACGACCTCGAATGGAACAACGGCACCTCCTTCTTCTACACATTGGATTCTACCCGGGAATGCAGGTCTGTGCAGCTCGAGGTTGGTATTCTTCGCCCCAATTGGTTGGATGGCGCTAACTATTTGGGACAGAAAACTGTGGATGGCTTCTTGTGCAATGTTTGGGAGAAGGTCGATTTCATTTGGTACTATGAAGACGTTGTTTCCAAAAGGCCTGTTCTTTGGGTCTTCTACACTGGTATGTTGTTGGGTTCATAAACGTCCTTTTGTAATTCCAATGGAAACTTGTTAGTATGGATACTTAAGTCTCAGGTGTTGAGTAGAATGAGAGGCTTAATTGGTTATTTAAATGTGTTGATTCTCCTAGTTCAATATTCAATGGCCAGCTTTTGGGTTAGGATTCTCATCCCTCTTGCATACCCTTAACATTTATGACTCTCAATTTTGTGAAGAGAAAACCCATCGTTGACTAATTATTAATTTGGTACCTATTTTTTTTCTCCTGATTATATGTTACCTATAGATGGTTTTCCCATTTTGTAAATAAATATTCCTTTTATCTGCACCTGTATGTTCATTGGGTCTTCTACACCGGTGTGATCGGTATATAAATATCCCTTCTGTGATTCTGATGGAGACTTAGTAGTATGGCAAGTCTAATAAGATGCTCAATGGGATATATGAATGGATTAATTCTCTCTGCTCAATAGCTAGCTTTTAACATATGATTCACATCCCATTTAGTTACCATCCATGTTAGGAAATGAAAGTGTGCTGTAGTAATGTAACATTTGTGGGATAATGTAGTTTGCTTAATGTGCGTACAGGTAGACAGGCTCATGTGATGACATTTGAAGTGGGGGCTGTACTGGAGGATGCTAAGTGGCAAGCTCCTGTCTACTGCTTTGATAAGAAGAACAAGTCTTCTGACGATTCTTCTGCCACTCTCAGTGCTTCTGTTCTGAGGAGTAAGGAGCGTTCACTTGTAATTTAAAAAAAAAATCTTAATTTTGTTCTGTAATTAGTGTTCTTGCTGTTTCTGTTCTGTGTATGAAGTATGAATGCTTCTGCATAAGTATCAATTGGCCCGGGAAGAAAATCTTCATTTTTATAATTTATCTGAATAACATCTTTTTTCTGCAAGATAATCTTTGATGAAAGCTTATATTATCTTTATCCTCCCAACTTGAAGAGGCTGATCAGAAGAAACCAAGTTCAGGTATAGTAAACTTCCCCACCACACGAGTCTTGCTCCTTCTCATCTTCTTCTTGTTTTGATAGTAGCCACTTGATAATAATAGATAGTCCTATCCTAAATATAAAACCTTGTTTGTAGTGGCGGTGGGAGTATTATAGACCAATTTACTTTGCCATTGAGATTTTGGGGTAAATCACATCATATAACGGTTACTTAAATTTGCTGCAATATATTAACGAGAGTTGTATCTAACAGAATGGGTTGATTCCTTGTAACATGGGTAACTAAGGTTCGAATCCTTATTAGGAGAGTTGTTTGTATTTAGTGCGTGACAATTCTTTGAATAAGATTATTTACATTAGGAGAATATCGATTTATAAAAAAAAATTGCTAAAATATGAGCTATGTGGTCCTTGACAGGTTCTTTCCTCACTCTAGCCACTAGTATTGTACAAATTAGTCCCAGTATGCTCTGAATTCTATATGTACATGTTAGCATGTTAAAATCTCTTATTCCTAAAGAACTTTGACGAGGGAAAGTCCTAAGCAGTGGCTTGTGATATAACAATTGCTGTTTCTCCCTCTGTAGTCTCCATCAATTGGACAATAAATCTGTGGTATTTGTGTCGTGAATAAATTTGAAGGTTAAGTGAAATTTCAACAATTAAGTTTTTCGACAAAGTATCTGACACAATAAAGTTTTAAATGGTGAAAAGGTAGATATGGTCTTTCAAAAATAATATAATTTTAGCAATTCTATAAAATGGGGTCAATCGTTCGTTTTGAAGTTAAAGGTGGAACAAGTAATTGGGCCATTCGGTCGTTGTGAAGTTAAACGGGTAACAAGTCCCACATATACCCATCGTCCGTGGGTTCAGTTGGTAAAGGTATTGGACACTCTCACCAAAGGGAGAGGGTTCGATACCGGGGAAGGTCACTTTATTGTGGCTCCAGTCGCGGCGCTTGGGGAGGCATCCTAGCTCCTGTGTGCTTAGGTAAATGCCTAAGGGTAATTGACGGCTCGCCCTGCCCAACATTGGTATGACCTAAGAGGAAGGGAGATTTCGCCCTGCCCTTGACTTGTGGGTGAGTCCAACCTCCTGGCTAAAATTTTGTATCAAAAAAAAAAGTAAGTCCCACATATAAAAGGATATAAACATAAGTCAATATAACATAATTGTCAAAATTTCTTCGTTTTTAAAAGATTTCTTTTTTACTAAACACCATTCAAAACATAATTGTATCATACTTTTACAGTGAAAAATTCCGTTGTTAAAATTGCAGCTTCATCCAAAATTTTAATGTTAATAGATGAAGGGGGCTCATTCATTAGGGATTAATTTGTATATGACAAGTATCTTAGGGACTAGGGAAGAAGAAATATGAACATTACAACCAGTACCATTAGCTAAAGCTAAATGGGATAATATCTATTCTGTGGATATGGTAATTCAGAAAGTTGCTTTAAAGCACAATTAGTTTTAGATATATAATTTAGAAGATACCTTTCCAAAGCACAGTGATTTGTCCATTGAGCTTAATATAAGAAAAAGCCAGCTAATTAAAGCATCATTTCATCGCCACGTTCATTTGTAGCAGAACAAGAAGCTAACAGAATCTCACCACTATGTTTGATATATTCCATACTGTAACCCGGCCACTTGGTTAGTGACAACTGACGAAGAAGATAAATTACAAGTTTCAATGCATCTGATAAAGTGAGTTCTAGCAATGCAATTTTTTATACTAATAAACCAGTATACATCAATAAAATATTGTGTTCTGTATATATCTAACTTCCTAGTTGCTAAGTGTCAAATGTCTAACGGTAAAACGGCTTGTGTTTATGATGCAATTTGCTTATCAGACTCTTTGGTACTTTGGCCCGTACGATGAAGCTTCCATCTATTGTTTAATTTTCTTCTGTACAAAGAAATTTAAGAGAGTTGGATCCTGGAAGCTCAAAGAGTACTTATAAAAATATTTACATATCACCCACTAACAATGTCCTCACTTTGTCAGGATTTGAACTCAATGATTTATGGGTTGTGAATCAACTCTTTGATTAACTTTTGATGGCTATCTCTTGTTTAATTTATTGCTATCTAATTCGATTTGTGACAATTTTTTTATTTCCATTGAATAGATTTCAGCAGATGCAAAAGATAAGGTTTTTTGGATTAATAAATCTACGAGGGGTTATGGGCTCCTGTTTCCATGAAAAGCGACCAAACTAGGAATAGATTATGCTCGTCGGATGAACTTTACTTCTCAGTGGGAATATTTTAAGTTCGAGAGCTTCATCATAGAATGCCAAATACTCAATCATTGGACTGTTCCTTGATAATAACTTGAACGCTGTGAGATTATTTTAGAAGAGTAAATGAGAATAAAGTTTATGGAGCAAAATGGGGAATTTGGGACACGCAGAAAGCGAGGGAAAGGGCAAAGGAATTGATTGATTAATTTAGTTTTTTGATAAAGGTAGAGTGATATATTTATGTTTGATTAATCATCCTAAGGCTCTGTTTGGTTTCCTGTTTTGCAAGATCCAAACTCTCAAGTTAAACTGATCACTGCCTTATTTATCTGGTTTCTCTTTCTCTAAACCCACTTTTGCTCATGAAATAAATCTGCCCTGTAACGCCAATAAAAGTTGGCCTGGTTGATAAGGAATTGACTTACAACCCACAAGATTGTAAGTTTAAATCTTACTGCCGATTTGAGGATCTCATTGGTTTGGAATCTGTAAATACCTCGTTAAACGTTTTCTAAGTCTGAAGGCATACACTGGCCTTGGTGAGCCCCTAAAATCCAATTCACCTAAACTTTTCTATTATAAAAAAAATACCCTTCAACTCTTGTCTGAGCCAAAGTAATATAATCTTGTTTGTCCTGAATTTTTTTTTTGTTGATAACTCAGGTTATCTCAAAGTCATTTTGAATTTAAGATTAATCTCTATCAAGTCGAAAATATTAACAATAAAATCCTCCCAACAAATGTACTTTCTAGAATTTAAACTTGTGTTCTTTTCCTTACGGGGTGAAACTGCTTAGCATTGGTTGTCTCTTCTGAATTTAAACCAGCATATGTTATGCAAAAACTCTAATCCAAACGCGCCTTTCACCATCTGCCTCTTCTTATCTGACTGGTTCTGTCTATCTATCTAATGTGACCTAAACCAGGAAATGTATATAAATACTGCAGAATTTAAAACCACGAATCCACAAATGAGGTAACATTTTCAAAAGTAAGAATCCATGTACAGTAGGCTTTACAGTCACAAGAAACACCAGTGTTCTGATATATATTTCCTATCACTGTATCTTGTATCCTACAATTACAACATTTACAAGGCAGAAAGAAGGTAACTAACGATTAAAATAACATCACATGGTTTTGTTCAGTACCATTTTTACGCAGATTTTGATGAATGTTCAGGAAAACCTGATACGTGAAAATGTTCATCTTCCACCTGTCAAGAACAACTTTTCCTCCATTCCTAAAGTCTGGAGGCCATGAGGAGACTCAATCTCATTATTGAAGCAATTAAAACCAAAGTCATGAGAGTCCAAGAACCAGGAACTAGTATCATCCCAAGATGACAGTGCCAAGTCATAATTCCCATTCTGTGAGTCAGGTATACTTTCCCATAATGCATCCACCAGTGAAGTTTCTTCCGGCTGCCACGATTCGTTCGAGAGATCGAGTTCTTGCAGAACTTGGTCATCCTCAAATGAGTTTTCAGTTTGTGATGAGTTTGAATTCTCCTTCGAGTTTAGAACATTCACTTGGTGGTGATGGTGATGGTGGTCACAGTCGGATTGTGACAAATTCTCTGCAGGAGATGATGAATCATCATGGGAAGAAGTTTCTTCTTTGTTGAGAGTCTTGTGAGTAACAGGATCAATTCCCATCTTAAGCAGCTTCTTCTTGATGTGGGTGTTCCAATGGTTCTTAATCTCATTGTCTGTTCTCCCTGGTAATTTTGCAGCTATTATAGACCACCTGTCACACAGTAACCGAATAAGTCTTATTTTGTACTCTCATTTAGATTCTGTAAATTAAAACCTTCAAGTCATCAAAAAAACTATATCAGATCAGAAACTGAAGAAGAAGAGTTTAAACCTATTGCCGAGGCGAGAATGGAGATCGATGACGAGGTTCTCTTCTGCATCAGTGAAGAGGCCTCTCTTCAAGTCAGGACGAAGATAGTTAGTCCAACGAAGCCTACAGCTCTTGCGGCATCGCCTGAGGCCGGCGAGCTTCGGGACGGTTCGCCAGCAACATTGGCCATTAGTGAGAATGAAATTGATAAGCTTCTTGTCTTCTTCAGCAGTCCATGGTCCTTTCTTCACTTCAAGTTTGTCACAGCAAGGTTGTCTCCCCATATCCCCCACTCTTATCTTTACACTAAAGATAGTTGTATCACCCAGAACCTATGCATATATACCCACACATAGTACTGGGAATGCGGGCCAGTCCGGGGGTTGCGGGTTGGCCCACGCGGGTTGGAGGGCTGGGCGGGCCAGCCCGCCAAGTGGCGGGTTGGGATTTCCCAACCCGCAGCCCGCCATGGCGGGTTGGCGGACCGCCACCCTTTTATTTTTTTATAAAAAAATAAAAAATGAATTCTTTTTCCTTTTTTTACCCAATTTTTTTCTATAAGATTGTATATTTATGATATCCTCTTTCAAATTCTATGAATAAGTGTTCAATAATTTCCTAAAAATAGAGTTTAATATTACTTTTTCCTTTGTAAAAAATATTAGGATAAAAAAAATGTAAAAAAATACATAAAATATAAATTTTTTTCAAAAAAAAATAAAAACGGGTTAGGCGGGCCCAACCCGTTTTACCAGTACTATTCAATGCCATAATTTTATTTATGGTGTATGTAATATCTTGATATTTTTTAGGCAGCCTAATGCAATTTATAGTGCGTTGCGTACCATTAGGATGTTAACTGAAAAAATAACATTAGGAGATTAGATATATCACAAATAAGATTGGATTACTAAATTCTACCAGAAAATAACGGTAAGTATTATATACTAGCACTCCTACCAGAAAATAATATGCTATCTTCGAAGTTATATTAGCTTGTTTGTTTCCCAAAATCTAAGTTTCATTTAAGTACTCATATTTTTCGAAAAAGCTATTTTAAATACAAAATTTCGATTTGAAATTTAGGTTTTGAAAAAGTTATTTTCTTATCAAATCACACCGTCTCCTAATAAATTTTCTCTTTTCTATTTTTTCTTTCTTTCTCTTTCATCTTTCATACCTACTTTTTTCCTCGGAATCTGTAAAAGCCAAAACTTCCCTAATACAATCAACTTTTCAAAATTTAGGTTTTGCTTCAAAATCCGTAAAAGCTATTCTCCAAAACCTAAGAGCTTACTTAACTTTCCATCTTGAAATCTAGATTTGGTTTCAAAACCTAACTTTTACCCCAAAACCTAGGTTTTGTCAAAGTACTCACATTTTTCAGAAAAATTATTTTGGATATAAAATCTCACCTTGAAACTTATGTTTTGAAAACGCTATTTTCTTGTCAAATCACACTATCTCTCCTAATAAATTTTCTCTTCCTACTTTTTATTTCTTTCTCTTTCCTCTTTCCTATATACATTTTGTCTCGAACTTCGTAAAAGTTAAGAACTTCCCAAACACAATTTTTTAAAACATATGTTTTGAAATTTAGACTTTTCAAAACCTATATTTTACCTTGAAATCCGTAAAAGATATTATGAAAAAAAGTTTCCAAACAAATCTTAAATTTTATCTTGAAATTCGTAAAACTCATCGTTAAAACGATTTCCAATCAAAACAAATCATTTACGTAACTCTTTTGGAATTTCATATCTATAACTATGGTGGGCCTCTGTGCGGTGCAGTCACCAAACAAACACATCAATCATCCATGTCTATGGATATGGTGGGCCTCTGTGCGGTGCACCGTTCTCACGAGTGATTGAATATTATTCATTGCACCATACCAACCTCTCATTTGGATGTTTCATAACACATTTATTATCTCCCTTTTTGTTTTTTT
>JANTPZ010151220.1:0-20892 GCA_025593235.1 Vachellia pachyceras | reverse complement strand
GTAAAAAATGTTTTTTTTGAAAATCTTGTATTTAATATCTTACTTTGGGCCTTATTTTTTCTCTGTCCGTTTGTATTTTAGATTATTTAAATTTCATTTCATTTTCAAATTATTTGTTTCAATATGAATTTCGAAATAGGTTAATTATTTCTTAGAAAAGATAACAAAAACAAGTCATAAAAAGGTAAACTGTTCTTTCTTTCAAAAATTTTAATCTATTAATAGAGGTAATAATTTGAAGGTTTTTGAATTTGAAAAGATGGCCAGAAAGCAACAAAATTTGCGGAAAATATTCAAAAAGTAAAATTATATGTATTTTTAAAACATATAAACTCTACATTATTGTTATAAAATAACTATAGTTACAATATATTTTTATATTCCTCTTCTTCAAAATATAAGTTCCAAATAATTAAATTGCTAATTCAAAACGTTGGTTTAAATTGGTCAAAAATAATAAATATGTAAAAATGTAAATTACTTTCCTAAAGCGCTCTTATTTATGGAGAATATGAGGAAAAAACAGAGAATTGGTGAAAAAATGATGAAAGGCGAAAAATTGGAACAAAAGACATATAATATGAAACACGCATTAAACAATGACACTTTTGAGATCTCATAAGAAAAATAATGATACTTAAAAATCCTGTTCACCCATTTTAAGCAAGTTTTTATCATGTTTATGCTCCTACTTATAAAGTAAACAGAAAGGTTTTTTTTATCATATTTACAAATCACATCATTAAAATTTGTATAAAAATATATAATTTTATTTTATATTTATTATTATGTAGTTTTCTAATATGCAATTTAATTATATTAAATAATAAAAAATTTAAAAATTTATTTAATTTTAAGATATAATTATTAAAATATAATGCATTTTTAATTTGGTTGAAACATGTTTAAATGTGATTACTTTTCTCCCAAATGCCATTTCCTCTCTTATTTCCGTAGGTAGCAGGTAACGGATATTTAGCAAGATGGTCCTTTCTGTTGACTTTTATGAGCTGTCAATTCCACTTTTTTTTTTAAAGAAAAACTGAAATTTCTTTTTTTATCTGAATTATTAATTTTGCATGTGATTGTTAGAATTCACTTATTTTAAGTAAGTTTATACTATAAAGTAAATATAAAAAAAGTGTCCTATAAAATGTTAAATAAACCTATTTTAAATGTCTTCAAACCTATACCGCTTCAACAGAATAATATAATTATAATCTCACAAGAGGCATAACTGAAAAAAAAAGTTCATCTAAAGGTCTATTTAGAAGTCATTTTCAGAATAGTTTTTACGGATTTTGAGGTAAAACTTAAATTTTAGAAAATAATTTTTATGGATTCCGAGGTAAAACTTAGGTTTCAAAACTTAGGCTTTAAAAAATTGTGTTTGGGAAGTTATTTGCTTTTATCGAGTTCCAGGCAAAAAGCATGTAGAAAAGAGGAAAGAGAAAAAAAAGTAGGAAAGAGAAAATTTATTAGGAGAGATGGTGTGATCTGACAAAAAAATAGTTTTTTTTAAAACCAAGGTTTTAAACCGAGGTTTTGTATCCAAAGTAGTTTTTCTGAAAAAAAGTAAGTACTTAGACAAAATCTAAATTTTGGAGTAAAACCTAGATTTTAAAACTAAGTATATTATTTTTAATGAGATTGAAAAAGACTTGCATAGTAAAAAGCATTAAAGAGAATCAATGAGCCAGAACAATAAGTTTTCATATAAACACAAAATCACATTTAAGAGGTAGGGACATGGGTCTCCTTCAAACAATAAAAAAACTTCAAATTTGTTTAGAAGATATGCAATTTAGGTCACTGTACAGTAATTATGACTCTTGCCTTTCATGCGGGTCTAAACTGGTGGTTTGTTATGCCAAAAAAAAAACTTGTGGGTTGACTCCTGTGAAGTCAACCTTCATTCAAGTTAAACAGTGACATCTTTATCTAATAAGAATTTTGAATTAATGTAGTACATACAGTAAAATATATGGACATGATAGTCATAAAAATTTGAAGTGGGCTGATTTAAATGGAAAAGCCTATCGAAATTATTTAGGATTGAAAAGTTCAGTAAAGAAAATTTTACCCTGAGAATTTTAGGCTTGATGAAGGGATATATAATTATATAAGAAAAGATAAAATTCATAATATATATATATATATGAAGAAGAATTTGAGTGGGATCCATTGCAAAGAAAATGACGATAAAATGATGATATATTACAAATGTGGGATTTTTGATATTTAGGAAAACTATCCCTGATAAATCCAAATGCAGATATATAAAATAATAAATACATATATTAAAATTATCATTGATCTTCTTTTAATTTGTAACCATATTATATATTGTATATATAGATATATGTATAAATATATATACATAAATATGTGTATATATAAATGTTTATAATTTATTATGTAGAAAAATATTATATATATACACATATGTTTAAAGCATGCAAAGCATTGTAACTCAACTACCAAAAGCTTACATGCACCCTCAAGAGGTTAAATGTTCGATTCTTGGAGAAGGCAAGCTTTTAGATTTATCCGCTGGTGACAAGTGGTGTAGATGAGGTGACATATATGTGGTGATATATGGTGTGCAAGTAATTATGGTAATGTGACCGTCCTCGGTAACATGGTGTTGGTAACTTTTTGTTGCCACGACGGCGACTTATTTTTATCGTTGCCAATAATTTCAGTGATGATTATTACGGCAACGACTCTTTAACTTGTATAATCAAAAGTCTTTCAACCGTGACTTTTACCGTTGCTGAAAATTAATTTTTCTATAGTGCATCAATCTTTGATCAAATCCTAACAAGTTTTTTAGATCACTCCTTTTAATATGCCCATTTATTGTAATAGTTTATCAATTGATAACATGTTTTAACCAATTTCACGCTTAAATAAATTAATTAAAAGCCCATATTTCCGGTTATTTACAACACTTTTTTCTTGGCAATTCATTACAACTAATTGGCTATTCAGTATTATTATTTTGTAATTGATGACAGTATATATAGCCAATTTTACCCTTGAATGAATTAATTAAAAAGATCGTAGTTTCATGTTATTTACAACACTTATTGGGTTTGTTTGGATAGCCCGTTGGGAGAACGGACACATATTCCGATGTAAATATGCGAGAGGAATTTTGTCTCGGTAAACGTTTAAAAATGGATTTTGGTAACTCAAACGGACTGACCAAACAAGCCCTTATATCGAATCAGCTATTGTCCTCCATTGTTTGGCGATTGACAACATATTTTAGCCAATTTCACACTTGAATAAATTAATTTAAAAGGCACACGTTTCATGTTATTTACAACACTTGAATTAACAAACGTCTTCCTCCACTGCAGTGCCGACTCCATCAGGTCTTGAACGGTGGGAGCCGTTGAACAACACGTGAACCAATAGTGATGTTAAGGGGAGATTCTCCGGCAATACAAGTGCAAAAGAAGCTCAAAAATAAAATTAAAAACAGAATTAGATTTCAAAAATTCAAAATCGTTCCTTAGAATTCTCCTTAGTTGATGCATTTCAAATTTCCAACGGCCAGTTCCATAAGAATCTCCCCTTAACGGCTCAATTCGTTCCTTACAAGATTAATATTCTATTCAGCGCAGTTTCGCTCGGAGAATATTTTAGGGCAGTGGAATGGGAGAAAGGGAACTCCATTCTTGCGCTTCGAACTTCTGGTTCGTTGCGATAATCTGATGCTCTCAAAGTCCAGAATGTGATGATTCGACGATGGTGTGAAGGCAGAGAATTCATTGTGCTATTTCAAATAATAAGTCGCACAACAATATGCAATAGATCTCTGGCGTCTATTCTGCAGTTCCGATGAATTGACCTTCTCCAATATTCTGGGTAAGATTTTTCTGCCTCTCTCCCTTTCGTTAATTCATTAGATCACACTTATCGCATTCCTTCTCTTTATGCTTGACTTTTAATGAACAGCAGTGTGAGAATTCAGACTTACTTCAGTTTGTTGCATGTGACTATAACTGAAAATTGGATATTAGTGTGCTATTGAGAGTTGGCATTTTATCGTAATTTTTCACTTTTTTTTTTATGAATAGCAAGGATTTGTTCTTTATATGCGTTGATTTTACATATATTAGCTTGTGAACTGAGAAAGCAGAATTCCTTCTTGTTCCTATTTCATGATCGGTTCAAGTAGAGGGGGCTCTGTATGATCTCGAGGGTCTGTAATCCTCTTACAATATGTCCGGTGGATGAAATGTGAGGCACTCATGATATGTGTACTCACAAAAGTTTTCACTGTTACACAAAATTACTCAATATAATATTTATAATTGGACTGCAAAATGCTCAGAATCTTGCAACGGCGAAATCATCTGTTGTCACAAATTGACGAGTTCCGTCGCACCAAGGCTTTGCAACATGCTGGTCGCAAAAGGGCTAGGAGGTTCATTTGGAGAAAAGCTACTGTTGCTGTCGTTGGTTAATACTGTAAGCAGTCTTAATATATGTCTTCTATATTTTGCAACTTCAAGTGCTCGTATGCTTAACCGCATGTTTATATCAGGGAAAGTCCACACTAGCAAGTGAACTGGTAGACGGTGATCTGTATAGCGATTGTCAGGAAACCATCTCTGATAATTCCTACATGTTTGTACATCCTTTAATATTTTAAATCTTTAGTTGTAGCTATTTTCCTTTAATGCCCCATGTTTTCATATATGTTACAGAATTTTTGCAGCAGTTGATCACTGGGCTGCCTTCAGGGTAATTGACCAGTAATTTCTTCTAATCCCTGTTGCTAATAGGAGATAAGGGTCCAGTTGGTTATGGCCCCAGCCCGTTTGTGTATTAGTTGTGTATGTATTTGTGTATCCCGGCATTTGATTAATTCGTGTGCAGTTTATTAGATGACACTGTTATGTTGGAGTAAGATAGGTATTTCTACTATTTACATGCATTACCTTTGTAGCTCAGAAATCATAGTTGCCCAATTGTGATGTGTATCTCTGTTTGGAATATTTGTCGAGATGAAGAATCAGCATGTTTAAGATATGAAAATTAGTAGGTGAAACATAAAATAAGCACCTGCATATAGTGTGAAAATATGAATGATAATACCCAAATTTGTTATAATTTTGAACTGTCCTATTTACTCGATTCCTGCTCTTATTATTTATAGTGAAATGGTTTGCAATTTTGCATTATTAGCAAGTATTTTTGGCTTATGTACTTCGTGTCTAATATAGGATATATCATTACTCCCTCAAAAATATTGAATATAAATTAATCATTAACTAATCCACCAAGAACTCTGAAATGGATATAAGAACTAGATATGGTATTCTTCACATTTGTTATCGATTTTAATATTCTATGCTCAATACATCCTCAATTCACCTTTGGGCCCATGCATCTTCGAGGCTGGGGCCACATAATCTTGTGGAAATTTTTTTTTGAAGGTCTGGAGTATTGGTTCTTTTGTAGCATACTTGAAGGAATGTCCCTTTGGTTTATTAGTTTGACCCTGCAGTATGAAGAGCCACATTTCATAGGATTCCCTAATATATATTATGTTGGCCATTACATTTCCCCGTGTGTGTGTGTGTGTGGGCTTGCAATCTTAAGGGCAATAATGAAAATTCAAATGAAGCAAGATAAGCATTTGAAGAGAAGTACCTCTGTGGTGCAGTTTGGATGAGGCAATTCATATGGTTGCTTTTAATGAATATCTCTAATCCATAGCATTCTTTTATCTTTATTTGTTCATAGTTTAATGGATTTAATGGATTGCTGAGAATGCATATATATGTGTGTGTGTGTGTGTGTGTTTTTTTTTTTTTAGAGATCAGCTGTTCCTTTTACCTTGAATACCGAAAGTCGCATTTCTGTTGATAATGGTTAGTAATGAATGATATTTGTCCATTGGCGCATCCAGATGGTCATTTGCTAGCCTTAAAACATGGGAGCGATCGCAAAAAATTCAAGCTTGCAGGCGTTGCTATGGTGCTCACAATTGGCAATCTTATTCTTGTAAGTCAATTCTCTTTAATGTTTATTTTTTAACAATTCTCTCCTTAGTTAGGTGTGATACCTTTGGCTAGATGTAGATGTAATCATTTTTCTCCATATCTTCTCTTTTTAACCTATAATCATTGAATTTTTTTTCTTTTTTCTTTATGTATGCACTCTTCATTTTGTAGCACCATGGCAATTACTTACTAGCATCTTAATCATATAATATCATAAAAAAAGCAACACCTGTAGCCAATAATAGAGGCTTTTGATATCCAAATAAAAAAATACATATTGGGCTTATGATTGTCCTATAGTCAACCGCCCAACTTAGAAACAACAACAAAAATAATATTACCAGAGGTACTAAAGGCTCTAATGCTCTGGTAAGGGTCATCTCTGAGTTCGCCTACTGATTATAATGCTTCGGCAAGGGTCATCTTCGAGATGGCCCAATTGAGCTTGAGTGACAGTAGCTCGATGGAATCTCTCTTTGGGCCTAGCCCTGGGGAGGAGATCGCTCGACCAAGTCCTCCTCGGTCTTGCCTTACGGAGAAGGAACTTGAAAATCTCCGCTATAGCTTTGCTATGTTCCCTATGATAAAGACTAAGGTTCCATCACCGATCGAATCCATTGGCTCATTCATCAATGGATGGATGAGTGTATTTATGGAAAGCTTTCGTTATGACCGTTATATCCCCTTGCGTCCATTGCTGTACGCATTATGCAATTGTTTTGATCTTGCACCCGCTTAATGGACATCCTACATCTAACGGGTAGTGATGTCACTGGAGGTATTCAGTGACATCATACTATCTTGCCAACAAGAAGCCAGGGTTCTTTACTCTGGTGCCGCGGCATACAGGCTCCATTTTTGATCACTGGCGACTAGTTAAATGATTGGGGATCACTTCATCTTTATGCAGCCCAATCACCTCGTTGTTGACAACATGCCCTTTATGCCATCTTAAAACCTCAACAATAAGTTTATGTTTCATGTTTGGGTCCTTCTTTATACGTATTTTGCTCATGATAAATGCTTTTTTGTGTTCAACCGCCCTTATTAGAGAGATACCTAGTGGGTTCAGTGATAGATGTATTTAGGTCATTCTTGACGTGCTTCTAAAGAATTGAGACTTCCACTTGCTGCTTGACCTTGCCAAGGCTCCTCACAATGAATCATAGCTAGAGCAAACAAAGTCTCGAGTAAAATGATTCACAGTGAGGAGTATTGGCAAGGTCAAGTAGCACGGTTGGAAGTAGGCATGTCAAGAATGGTCTAGATATGTCTATCACTGGATCCGCTGGGTATCTTTTTAGTGAGGGTGGTTGCACACAGAAAAGTATTTATTATGAGCAAAATATGGAAAAAGAATGACCTATACATGAAAGGTACCGTTGAGATTTCAAGACAATCGAAAGGGTAGACTGTTGATAAAGAAGTGATCCACCCAAACCCAAAGTGAAGAATCCTGGCTTATTATCGGTAGGATAGCATGTGTTAACTTTTTCTGCTCAGCGAATGCCAACAATGAATCATTACTGGCCAAACATGGACATCCATTGGATCAAAACACTTGTGCGCAAGGCGTACAACAACAGAGGCAGGGGGATACAATGATCATAATGGAAGCATTCCACAAATAAACTCATCCATCTATCGAGGAAAGAGCCAACGGATTTGATCGAAAATGGAACTTTAATCTCTACCCTAAGGGACATGGCAAAGCTATAATAGAGGTTTTCAAGTTCATCCTCTGTAACGCAGGAGTTAGGAGGACTTGGCCGAGTGATCTCTCGGGGCTAGGCCCAAAGAGAGACTCAATTGAGCTACTATGGCTTCAACTTGACATTTACAAGGAAAAAAGTTTACAAAAGAAAATCCTAGGATTTGGAGAAACACTTGTGTAGAGATCATAATGGAAACATTCCACAATGATCATAATGGAAGCATTCCACAAATAAACTCATCCATCTATCGAGGAAAGAGCCAACGGATTTGATTGAAAATGGAACTTTAATCTCTACCCTAAGGGACATGGCAAAGCTATAATAGAGGTTTTCAAGTTCATCCTCAGTAACGCAGGAGTTAGGAGGACTTGGCCGAGTGATCTCCTCGGGGCTAGGCCCAAAGAGAGACTCAATTGAGCTACTATGGCTTCAACTTGACATTTACAAGGAAAAAAGTTTACAAAAGAAAATCCTAGGATTTGGAGAAACACTTGTGTAGAGATCATAATGGAAACATTCCACAATGATCATAATGGAAGCATTCCACAAATAAACTCATCCATCTATCGAGGAAAGAGCCAACGGATTTGATTGAAAATGGAACTTTAATCTCTACCCTAAGGGACATGGCAAAGCTATAATAGAGGTTTTCAAGTTCATCCTCAGTAACGCAGGAGTTAGGAGGACTTGGCCGAGTGATCTCCTCGGGGCTAGGCCCAAAGAGAGACTCAATTGAGCTACTATGGCTTCAACTTGACATTTACAAGGAAAAAAGTTTACAAAAGAAAATCCTAGGATTTGGAGAAACACTTGTGTAGATGGCGTACAATTACAACAATGGGCCATCTCGGAGATGTTGGAGAAAACACTTCTGTGCAAGGCGTAGAGCTACAACATTGGGCCATCTTGGAGATGATCCTTACTAAAGCATTAGAGTTCGTAGGTAAACTCAACATTTACAAGGAAAAGAAAGTTTACAAAATAATATTCGGAACTCACTATCTTGGTAGGATTTGGAGAAAAATACGAAAAGAAGTACTATAGACCTACGGAGTATGTGGAAGAGTAGGAATAGACGCATTTTTCAGGGGATCTCTTGGGATCCTTCCATTGTTGTAATGTACTCTGTTTCCATTGCTACTCACACCCTAAAATCGAGTGCCTAACTTTTGTTGTGGGCTCCAATTTTAGGGTAGTGTTTTATTTTCCTTTCTCCTTTGGTATATTCCTCTATAACCAAAAAATATCAGTGTAAATAGAAATAAAATGCAAAAATCTTACAGTCATGGCAATTTAAAATTATAGCATGTGCTTAAGGAGAGAGCCAACAAGGTTTATTCCATATGTGTCATATGTGTCTTCCTTTACCACCAAGCAGAACAATCACCTGAAAAATGTTAATATAACGAGGTGAGATTCCACGCCCCAGTAATTACTGAAAGTTTCTACCACATACAAGCAGACAACATATAATTTATAAAAAGGATTTAGTTACAAATACATTTATATATGTAAAGATCATCGTAAAAACAATTTCATATTTTATTTCATGATTACATAACTCACAATTATCATCACAAATAATGCATAATAATGCAATGTGTCAATCCATGTATTTTATTTCATGATTACATAACTCACAATTATCATCACAAATAATGCATAATAATGCAATGTGTCAATCCATGTAATTGGATTGTCTCAAACTCACTAGTTTCTTAAGATACACTCGACCAAAGGTATAGAGCTCAAGTCTGGACTATGGCTCCTCTTTTTAAAAGAAAATAAAAGAGGCGTCACATGTTCCACAATTCCAATGTAATCCTGACCAAAGGAACCACTGTGCACCGAGTAATGGCTTACCACGTGATAAAAATCTTATCAATGAGAGTTTACAAAAATTATACACAATAATTTATATTAATAACTTATTCTAAGAGTTGTTTAAAGATAATCTAAATACCTAAGATTATCTTTTATACCCACATATTAGTCAAATATATAAGTTTTCTTATTTATACATGAGACAATATTTTTATATGTGACAGTCTCTTGTATGAATTTTTTTAGTTTATTTGAGAGGAAATAAATTAATAATAACAATAAAAATGGTAGTTGTAATAGTTGTACTATTATTATATATTTTCAATTTAAATAATCTAAGTGTAATATATTATTATCTACATATATAAAAACACAAGTATACATATATGTACATTTTTTATATTAAATATTTGTTTATATACATTATTATATATATAATATTATCATATGCACACACAGTCCTTGCCACAATTGTGGCTTTCTCTTTATTACTATTCTTTCTTTAATTTTATTAAATCAAAGAAATGTTTACGCACTTTCACACACACACATATACACGCCTGCACTTGTACGTTTATAATAGGTAAATAAAAGAAAGAAAACCGATAAGAAAGAGCCTACAAGACATAACACAATGACACAACACCCCTTACCCCTACATAAACATACACACCCAAACAATACACACACACACACATCTGGCACTGAGCATTTTGCTTGATGGTGAGTAATTTAATTTCACCAATCAGTTAAGTGTTTCAAATCTTAGCATCCCTTCTCTTTCAAACCAAAAGGAAAAAAATTATATATACATTTATATACCCACACATACACGTAACACACACTTATATGTAAATATCTCTCTCTAAATATTTTTATATAATAAAATAGATAATTTTACTTCATGTACTGTAAAAAAGAGGTAGAGAGAAAAATTGGGATGTATGTAAATAAGTGAAATAGAGCCAACAACTACTAGTTTGATATCATAGTAAGATGGCTTCTGCAAAAGTGGAAATCATACTGGGTTTGAAAGTCTTGTATACTTTAGTTCATATCTCATGACATTTGGTATTTCATTTTTGGTTTTGTTATCTTACTGACAATAGCTTCATTCATTTTGTGGTTATGTCATGGAAGAGAAATGAAATGCTTGAAAAATGATGAAAAGTCATCCACAAATGCATAAACCTACCGCCACCAACTGACATACACAACCTAAATCTACACCTACACCGCCACACACACATAATATACATGTGCTACTTCCTGCTGGAACTTCATTTTTTTATACAGAAAGACAAGAAGCATAAGACATTGAAAGCATCGGACAATACCCTTTATTATATACATATATAAGTGAAAGGTTTCCTGTGTTTTTTATGGCATTCGAGGAAGAGAGCATCTATGCAGAAACTAGGGTCGTTACTGTAGCGAGACACTGTAGCGACTGGGTTTTAGGGTGTGAGGGATTTGTCTTATATAGAGGTAGGGTTATGGTTTTATTTTAAATAAAATAATATTATATACATGTATAATTTTTTAATTATTTTTTAAAAAACGAAAATAATAATTATGATAATAATAATTATTTTATATTACTTATTTTAATAATAAGTTTACATGCTTGTAATTAATTATTTTTAGGAGGGATTTTCTTACATATATATTTTTTATAAATAATCTAAATTTGATTCTTCTTTTATTTTATTATCTAAACAACTAACTATAAATCTTCTTTTATTTTAAATCTTAATTTATTTTATTATCTAACTAATTAAAGATCTAAACAACTAACTATAAATCTAAAAAAAAAGGATGTTACAACTTTCCCCTCTTAAAAGAATTTTATCCTCAAAATTTGACATATGAACTAAAAGACACATCTAGATAATAAACAGGGATATCCCGACTTCATCTTATCCTCTGTCTTCCATGTGGCATCACCGAGAGTCATTCCTCTCCACAAAACATTTACCAGATTATCTTTGAGCTTTATCTCATCCAATTCAATGACATGTAAATGATCTGGTTGGTATTTCTTCAATACATTAAAGACATCATGAAGGTTTGCCAGCAGCGAGGGGTAAGGCAATTCTATAACCACTGGCCCTAATCTCTTCAAAATCTCATAGAGTCCCATGAAGCGATAGGCAAGCTTCCTTGCTTGAATCGCTTTACCAATGCCAATCGTTATGTGACTATCAGAAATACATGTTCGCCCACCATGAATTCTAATGTCCCATGATGCAGTAAGAAGTTTCTGCTAATCAATTTAATCTTTTGAGTGGTCTGGTCCACTAAGCCTGGACCAAGCAAACTCTTCTCACTCAATTCTGTCCAACAAATAGGAGATCTACACTTCCTCCTATACAACGCTTCGTAAGGTGCATTCTGATGCTTGAATGATAGCTATTGTTGTACGCAAACTTAGCTATAGGAAGGTAACTATCCCAATTTACTGTCAGCTTAATGGCGCATGTCCGCAACATATCCTCCAGAGTCTGTATAGTCTTCTCTATCTGCACATCAATTTGGGGATAATAAACGGTGCTAAATTTCAAATGAGTCCCCATAGCATGTTGTAGTGACCGCCAAAAACACAAAGTAAATCGCGGATCATGATATGCATAATACTCTATAGCACCCAATGTAATTTAATAATCTTCTTCACATAAATCATTGCTAGTTTCTCGATAGAGTAGTTAGCCCTAATAGTTAGAAAATGAGCTTACTTAGTCAATCTATCAACAATGACCCAAATGGCATTATGCGCAACTGTAGTTGGAGGGAGACCCATGATAAAATCCATAGAGATACTATCCCATTTGCACTTTGGGATCTCTAAATTCAGTAACAATCTTAAAAGCTTCTGATGTTTAATTTTGACTTTCTGACAAGTTAAGCAACAAGTAACAAACTCGGTCACATCTTTCTTCATACCTTTCCACCACCAATTCTGCTTGAGGTCATGGTACATTTTAGTTGCTCTAGGGTGAATTGTGTATTTGCTCCTATGAGTTTCATCAAGCATGCTTCCTTAATTCCCCATCATTAGAGAGACACACCTTTCCTTTATACCTCAGTATCTCATCTTCACCAACCTTAAATTTTGATTATATATCTTCTTCAACATCTTCTCTGACCCCAATAAAAACTTATCTTCAAATTGCATAAACTTAATCTCTTTTCAGGTTACATTCTCAATGGTCAGGGCTTCCATAGTGACGATCAATCCTGACATTATATCAATAGAGGAACTTTGCACATCTCCCAACAACTTGTGTTCCCATACATTATCTGAGCTACGTGCATTAACTTCCTACTTAAGGCGTTTGCTACAACATTCGCTTTCCCTAAGTGATACTTCAGCTCATAATCTCAAGTGATACTTCAACTCATAATCGTAATCCTTAAGAAATTCCATCCATCTCTTTTGTCACATGTTTAGCTCCTTCAGGTTAAACAAGTACTTCAAATTCTTATGGTCATTGAAGACCTCAAATTGTGACCTGTAGAGATGATGTCTCCAAATCTTTAATGCCAATACCACTAGTGACAATTCTATTTTAGAGTAGGATAGTTCTCTTCATGTGGCCTCAATTGTCGGGAAACATAAGTAATGACTCTACCATTTTGCATTAGCACACGTCGAAGACCCTTTTTACAAGGTGAAAGTCTGGGTGGGATCTGGGATTACAAGTATTGGTGTCGTAGTCAACTTAGTCTTCAAATTTTGAAAAGCTGCTTCACACTTGTTCATCCATATACACGGCTAACCTTTCTTGTTAATTTAGTCAATGACATAGCTAAATGTGAAAAACCTTTAATAAATCTCCGGTAGTAGCCAGCCCGTCCAAGAAAACTTCGGATCTCTGTGACACTTTGTGGTCTTTCCCAATTCAATACCGCATCAATTTTGGTGAGGTCCATTGATACTTCGTTAGCTGATACAACATGACCCAGAAATTTAACTTCCCTCAACCAGAACTCGCACTTAGACAACCTTGCATATAACTTATATTCTTTTAACACCCATAACACCACTCTAAAATACTGTTCTTCCTTTTCCTTAGAGTAAATGAGGATGTCATCAGTAGGGCCTGAAGATCCTATTTATGTAATCCATAATTAATGTATCTAGTTCAGAATGCAGTTTTTGAAATGTCTTCAGCTTTGACCCTTAATTAGTGGTAGCCTGATCTCAAATCAATCTTAGAAAACATGGATGCTCAGGTCAACTGGTCAAGTAGATAATCAATTCTAGGCAAATGATATTTGTTGTTTATTGTTGCCTTATTTAATTGACGATAATCAATACACAGCCTCAAACTTACATCTTTCTTTTTCACAAAGATCACATGCAATCCCCAAGAAGATACGTTGGGTCTGATGAAACCCTTATCTAATAACTCTTCAATCTGCTTCTTTAATTCTACTAATTCTGATGGTGACATTTGGTAAGGAGCTTTAGAGATAGGTGCAAGATCAATAGAGAATTTCACTTCTCGTTCTGGAGGTAAACCCATCATCTCTTTCAGAAACACTTTTAGAAATTCATTTATCACCTCAATGTCTTATATGCCTTTAGCCTTTGCGAAAACTCTTTTCAACTTGTACTACGGACAATTGTGGCCTGCTCGAACTCATAAAGGCAACTAGAAGAGAAACAGTCTTTCTCTTGCAACTAAGGATGACGTTATTCTCTGACAACTAATCTATTCCCACTATCATATCTATACCCTTTATAGGTAGACAAACAAGATCTATAGTTGATACTCTACTGTAAAACTCAATCTTTATATTCAAGCAAGCTTTAGAAGTTTTCACTGAGGCTCTCGCGGGTGTAAATATAATCATATTAAAAGACAATTCATATACAAGTAATTTCAATTGAGGTACGCAAGCATTCAATATAAATAGTATGTTGTACTAGAGTACCTTTGATCAAGTTTGAGAGTATCTTTGATCAAGTTTGGTGTAGCATTAGCCTCCTGTTGTGATAAGGCAAACACTTTGCTTGGAATAGTAGCTCTAGCATCATTAGCCCCTTGAGAGCCTTCCTTACAGAATCTGGAGATATGACCTGGCTTTCCACTTTTGAAACAAATCAAGCAGTTTCCCTGGTACATCATCCCACACTTAGCACACTGCTGAGAATTGGTCTTACTAGTAACAGGAACTGTGGAGACTTTATAAGAATTCTATCCTCCACTAAACCAACTCCTCTGAGATCAACTGAATTAACTTCCCCAAAGTCCACTAAAATGATTCCTTGAGGGTTGGTAAACGTGTTTCTTTGTACTACTGAAGCTGGAACTACTCTTCTTGATTCTCCCAAATGATCTCAAGGAATTTATGGATCTGTTCTGAAATCCCTTCATCTTCTTAGTCTCCTCTACTCGATTACTTCTTGCTTTAGTGGGAGAGCTCTTGCCATAACAGTTGTATCCTTGCAACAATCCATTCAGTCTTTGTAACATACTATGGACATAAAGATTTCTACTCTAGAAGGTAGGATGACATCCATTGAGGAGTACATACATGGCGGCAGGGCACCTCCTCTTCCTAGCACCTCTGAGCCCTTCACTTCTGATACTCTAGTTCTTCTAGAATCTTTGGGCATAGAGCCCTATGCAAATCCTGAGCATCCTGTGGCATAGATTCCATCCTCTCAGCTCACTGATACTTATGGTTCTGAGGCCCATGTTCCTCCATCCATTAAACCCCTCTCTTCTGAGCCCTCAGCTTTTCCCTCTAATCATTCTTCTCCTCTCCTCAGCACCCTCTTTGAGTGATTATAAAAGGGGAGGAGAAAACGTAATTCTTCACATTTTGCAATGTTTTGTATTTTAATCTTAATTCAAAACTTTTAGCATTCTGAGGCCCATATAGCATCTTGTTACGATAATTATGGACTATGGTCATATGCATTCCTCTCTATCACTAACAAGTTTTTGATGCATTTAAGATTTAATGTTGGTCTTCAATCAAAAGGTTTTGTCATCATAAAAAAGGAGAATATTGATGTTGTGTTTTGACGATAACAAATGTGTTTTTATGTTTTGCAGGAATTATGAATTAACTTAGGCATTCAAATACTTGTTAAAAAATCTCTTTTTAAAACCCTTATCATGATCCTCGAGTTTGGTTCAAGTATTGAATTTGAAAATGAGATTTTGCACACAACACCTCCAAGAACACTCGAGTAGTGATGAAAGTATTGACAATACTCCAAGAACTAAAACTCACTTTTAGTTCCACTTACATTTCCATAAAAACCACTTCCATATACCAAACGGGGCATAAGTGATTTAATACCTATTTATCCTAAAGGCAATGAAATTTGACGAACCTAAGAAAACCAAATTTTTGAAGAGAGATGGAGTATTGAAAAGCAGTAAAAGTTAAAAGCAAATTTAAGTTGCAACTAGCAATCTTAAAAAAGGAGAATATTGATGTTGTGTTTTGACGATAACAAATGTGTTTTTATGTTTTGCAGGAATTATGAATTAACTTAGGCATTCAAATACTTGTTAAAAAATCTCTTTTTAAAACCCTTATCATGATCCTCGAGTTTGGTTCAAGTATTGAATTTGAAAATGAGATTTTGCACACAACACCTCCAAGAACACTCGAGTAGTGATGAAAGTATTGACAATACTCCAAGAACTAAAACTCACTTTTAGTTCCACTTACATTTCCATAAAAACCACTTCCATATACCAAACGGGGCATAAGTGATTTAATACCTATTTATCCTAAAGGCAATGAAATTTGACGAACCTAAGAAAACCAAATTTTTGAAGAGAGATGGAGTATTGAAAAGCAGTAAAAGTTAAAAGCAAATTTAAGTTGCAACTAGCAATCTTAAAAAAGGAGAATATTGATGTTGTGTTTTGACGATAACAAATGTGTTTTTATGTTTTGCAGGAATTATGAATTAACTTAGGCATTCAAATACTTGTTAAAAAATCTCTTTTTAAAACCCTTATCATGATCCTCGAGTTTGGTTCAAGTATTGAATTTGAAAATGAGGTTTTGCACACAACACCTCCAAGAACACTCGAGTAGTGATGAAAGTATTGACAATACTCCAAGAACTAAAACTCACTTTTAGTTCCACTTACCTTTCCATAAAAACCACTTCCATATACCAAACGGGGCATAAGTGATTTAATACCTATTTATCCTAAAGGCAATGAAATTTGACGAACCTAAGAAAACCAAACTTTTTGAAGAGAGATGGAGTATTGAAAAGCAATAAAAGTTAAAAGCAAATTTAAGTTGCAACTAGCAATCTTAAACAAGTGTGTGTGTTTTAATATACACAAATAACTAGATAACCCTTAACTTGTCCTTGGGATAAAAATGCGTGTTGTCGCTATCACTAATTTTCTCCTAAAAACCGTGCACCTTTCATCTTAAAATCACTTCTCCCACCTGACAACTCTCGCTTAAGCTGTCATCTTTTTCAAGAACCCCCTTCCCTCCAGCTTCCTCTCTGTGGCACACACCAACAATCAAAGGAGCACATTTTTCATCTAATATGTAGCCATTTTCATTTTCATCTTCTCAAAGTGACAATAGTATGTGAAGCCCATGGACGATGGATACGGGGTTTGCAAATTAACGTAGGATATGGATATGAACAGATGTTTCATGGTTATCACTTTATTTATTTCATATTTATTGTGTATGTTATGACTATGTTTGCAGGGTATTGAGAAGGAGAGAGAATTAAATCCGTGTGACCTAAGCAGACCCACTTGTTTTAGGGGTGACATCTACATAGGTTCTTGTAACCCATGCAAACTCGCCCATTTTGACCCGTACTTATTTATAACCTTTAGTCAATATGAACAATATAACCTTTAAATATAAGGTTACACTGAAGCAACGGCCATGGTGCTACAAAATAAACAACTAATAGTGAAAAGAAGAAGAAATTTGATGCTTATAGGCAAGAGAAGAAGAATATGGAGAAAACTGATTATGCTTATGGCTGAAGGTATCATAAGGCATTCATCGTTGAAAAATTAAAATAAGAAACAACTCACTTACAAGACTGTTAATTCAGAGCACCATATTTGCATAAAGCAAAGCCCAGCAGGCGTGATAATTGGAAATTGCTGGAATATGACCCCCTACAATCATGGGCACCGTCTTTCTGCAAATAAAAAGAGGGACAGATGTCTACAGACTACAAGCATTTCCAATAGCTGCGTCCATTGAATTATGATTAATACTCTGCCCACATAAAAAAAAATAACACACACACACACACACATCTACGTATATAAAGATAAAAGGGTAAAATGAGATAAAACATATTCATCAAAAGTAGCCATATGAAGTTACCTCAGCTAATCTACAACCATAGAGGAACTTCTCTTCAAATGTTTAATTTACTTCTTTTGACTTTATGTGAAGCCCTTGAGATTACTAGTCTATCACCTATGCATGGAAAGAGAGAAATGGAAAGTCAATCATGTTAAGAAACTAGCGAAATATGGCTCACTGTGTTGCAACTTGCAAGTTAAAACTAATAGACCAGATTGGTATTTTATTCATGCACAGCATGCTAAGAACCAATCCTCAAGATCATAATAGACTAGATTAGCATTTTCTTCAAGTACAGCATGATCAGAACCAATCTCACCACCTTCTTTAGAGAAAATTTCCACAAGATTACATGGTCTCATCCTAAAAAACTCATCAAGTTCTCCACATACTATAACAAAGATGTCTCTATCACTGAAAACCAAATGTTATGTGCCATTGTTAGCATTTTCTTGTTGCAAGTATGTGGTAATTTCGCTGCCATGGTAGACACCAATACACTGTAAAATATTCCAATTCCAGTCCAGAACAATCAGAAGGTCCATTAGAAACAGTAGAGGTACATCCCCAGCACCTCCAAGGCATCCACCAGATTCAGTAGCCATGGTTCCACAACTATGAAAGCATGTGATGCAGTCAGTCCACATGCAGAGTGTTCCTGGCAAATCACAGTCTGCACAGACCCTACAACAGTGGCATTCACACAGCAGAAAGGAATGTCTGTCTACCTATTCTCACACGGTACAGACATACTTCAAATAAGTCGCACATGCAAAGATGTACAATTATAGGACTAAATTTTTCAATTTTACTTCCTCAACGAGAATAATAGTCTGATAGCAAATTAAATCCCAAAATTCACAAGCATCATATAAATGTCAGAAGCTCATAAAGTAATAAATCATCATTAATATGCCTAAAGTCGATCTTAAGAGTAGAGTTATGTCATAGAAATCCTCATGTCAGGTTCAGCATATCAAACCAGAGCCACTACCAAGGTTGACAGCAACAAAGACATAATTCCCGACACTGCTGAACTAAATCATTGCCAACACTTCCAACATAACAGAACATAACAGGTAATGAAGCAGCCAGACAGGCCAAGCAAAGCGAAAAAGAACAAAGGCCCTGCATTTGAAAGCTCAATATGAAATCAAAACCAAAATAAGCAACTTCTAGATGAACAAAGCAAAATGCAAACTCACCAAAAACAAAAAAAGCTACAGATTGCCCAAGAAAATTAAAAAAGCATAATAAACAACGCTTCCTAAGCCCTAACAACTTATTGCACATGAAGTAAAAGTTAAGCTTGCTATCAAAACCCCAAATATGACAAAGCCAGTATTGCTGGTAACCAACCATTAGATAAACCAAAAAATGACCAAAAAAAAAAAAAAAAGGAAATTGGACCTTAGGTGAAAATTTATTTATATGTAAAATAAAGTATTGGGTTAAGATGTAAATTTGCCCGAAAGTCTTTTTAGGATAATAGTCCTGGAAGTTTTAAAATGGAGCAATGCTGCCGATCACCATTAAAAAAGTTAACTATCAACGTTAATTTTTTAGTAGTTTACGTTAGTTATTTAATGAAATGGGCTAACATTACTCCATTTTGAAACATTCAGGGCAACATTACTCCTAAAATAAAACTTTCATGGCAAATTTGTACTTTAACCCCAAAATATTTAAACATCCAAATGAATTAATTGTCAATGGAAACCTACAAGCTGGACAGATAGAAATATAAACAAATTGGAGCAATGTTCACCATTTCCAATCAGCAGCAACATGTACACGCAAATAATGACTCCTGCAGGTCATGCAATGAGCAAATGCAAATCCTTCCCGCAAGAATTTATTAAGATATTCATATTCATTATGAAAAGAATACCTAAAGCGCTGTTAAATGCAACTCTTAGTACAGTGCAGGAAATTAGTTCATATTCCTAAATTCCTTCTGTCATTAAATATAATCAAAAGTTAAAGACAGGAGAAGCAAAAGGTATGATCAGAAAACTAGAAAAAAAACGTTGGTGGTACTTCTCATTCTGTAAGATTGTGTTGGAGGAAGGCCTCCAAATGCAATCACCGCTGAATGTAATGCACTCACTTGAATATGTGTGTGATTGTGTGTGAAAGAGTTAGTGTGTGCATGCGAGCATGTGTGCATTTCAACTTTTCTATATGTTCTCTTCTCCCTTACTTATTGCCAGGTACTGTGTTACTCTTGTCTATACGATCGAGAACTTTTTGAACTCGTGATCTATTTATGTATTGAATGTGTTTCAAGGTAACATGTATCTATATAGAATATATGTCTCAGCTCTCCAGGGTCTTTAATTATTTGTTTCATTCAAACATGAGTTCTTCAGGTTCAAGAATGACAAATGGGTGTTAAGGTTTCATTTATACCAGTCAGAGAATATATTTCTCACAATAAATACAAGCCGCAGCAATCAGTTAAAAGACACGTTATGTTGCTATCAAGTCATCTACCCTAGCACAAGTACTAACTTTTCTGCTAAAATGGAGTTACTAATAGATTGTGATGGCTATTTGAGTCATTTATTTTTATGATAAAAGTGTGAGTGTTTACGCAGAAAGGTTAGTCTGATCAATAAAAGTGTGTGTGTTTCAAAAGATAGAAATTGTGGTTCCTTTGTTATAGAAATTTCGTGGTTCCTTTGTTTGATTGATTACAAAGGGAAAGTTTAAGGCCTAAAGATGGCCTTCGTTTTGCTACAAATACAGCCATTGCCCTTTCTACTGTCTAGCGATCATCACTTCATCAAATGTTTGCAAAAAAAAAAACACAAAACCACTTCAACAAACAGTAGCTAAACTATGATCATTGGCAGCTAGCAACAGCTTTATGCTCAATAATACACTCTAATTACCCTAATTACTACATTTGAGACAACATCATTACCTTAGCAAGCTTGCCAATGATCCGAACATCGTCGATGTACATTTTTTGATGTTCC
>JANTPZ010151218.1:2492-18303 GCA_025593235.1 Vachellia pachyceras | reverse complement strand
TTTTTTTTTTTTGCTTTGGAATAACCAAATGAGTTTGGTAAACGTTATGTAAATTCAAATGTTGTCTTATTGCTTTTAAAGGTTGAGTAATTTTGTCTCTTTTATCATAGTTATCTTAATTTATAACTTAATCTCTGCTGCAACCATGATTAAAATTTTAAATGGTAATCGGTGGAGTTAAGTATCCGTTGTATGAAGAATGAGGTCACAATGTCTTAAAACAATGAAGAGCAAATTAAGGCGCAACATAATTTGTCAATATAAACAAAAGTAAATCAAAGTGGCCAAGGAAAATTTTGAGACCACCAAGCCATTAAATCATATGATGAAAAATTTTATGTGTGTGGAATAAAGTTAACTTCCTAATTTGCATCATAACAAGTAGGCTATGGAGTTTCTATAAAATTAGATGACTAAATGCACACTTTTATCTTTTTTTTTTTTAAAAAAAGTAGGCTATGGAGAAACAAATTAAAAAAATAGTTATGGTGATCATTAGTTTGAAACTAAGAACTTGTGTCAATATGCAAAAACTCTTTATATCATAGAGATAATAAAAATAAAATAATTCTCATGAGTATTTTTCATTTGTTAATTTGCACATTTATTTGCTTTTCAAAATATGTCCGTAAAACCAAAATGCATAACTAAGTTTACCAAGTAATTACTCAACGCAAGATCCCATCAAGGATTGTTGGAGAACAATACCAACTAAACTAGGATTTGTTAGCTGACGATTAACAACTAGATCTAATTACCTGATTACACCTAACAAGTACATCATGCTCATTTGAGAATATTGTTCTTGATGTAATTATTGTTCTGTTTGTAATGTTCAGTGAAAAAAATTGATAAGTGGAATTTTTTTTATTATAATCTATCATGAAAGACAGAATAAAAGAATGTATAATACAATGCATACACCACATACATAATTAGCTGGAAAATACCAGAAATAAAAAATGAAAAAATGAGGCAAGCCTCAATCTAAAATTATGCAGAAGTAGTAGAGAGAGATACAGAGAGACAGAGAAAGTTAGCTTTATATTGGCATGTGTTGCCTGACTGCGACCTTGAAAAGAATGAACAAAGGAGGGTTTGAAATCACAGAACCGTTAATGGAATAGTGTTAGAGAAACTTGAATGCTTTTCCACTATTTTTTTCTCTCCAATGCTGCTTCAGCTTCACTTAACTGCTGCCGCAGTGCTGATATTCTACGCTGTAATCGTTCTACTTCATCTTTACTGGCCAAGGATTGGTAGGGTAATAAAAAATGGCTAGAAAATGCTTTCAGTGCTGCAATCCCAGTAACCTATCAAATACAAATTCACACTACCTAAATCAAATTGCTGGGGGGGGAATGAGCAGTAAATGATACAAGTTTTGTCTCATTAAGTGGAGTAGGCTACGTGGACCAGACGGTTTGAGTCATTGTGCTCTTTTAACAAGTCTTGCAGTGAATGATAATTGTATTCAATTTTTCAACTCACTCTACTAGGAAAATGTAGCATTCATGAAAGAAAAGCAACTACTTTCATGGCCTGTGGTACAAAAGAGGAATGGGAGAAGGAATGTGGATGAGAAACCTCTTTCCCACAAATATGGAGAGCTTCGTTCCTAATACAGTCACTTACCATCTACCAAACAAAATAAAAATACTATTTTCTCACATTTTTCATTTCTTCAAATAGCTTTTTCGAGAACCAAAGGCACCATCAATGGCATTATGGATGATCAGGTGAAACATTAAGGAAAATGAGAGTTCAAATACTTAAAAAATTATTTCAAAGGCCATGGAAATTCTGAAGTCATCACTCATGTTCTTTGAAGCTTCAATCTAATATTTTAGATGGTAAAAGAATGTTTGCAACCGAGGTCCTATATGTAGGACCGGAGGGAATAACAAATTTGAGGGATTTTTGTATTATCGGAAAAATCAAAGTGCAGCTTCGAAGAGTGTGCGTGATAACCGTATAAAGCATCATGACAACTTAAGTCCTTGAGAGCCCTTTGTAACACTAGGAAGATCAAAGTTATAGCTTTAAAGAGCATGGGTGATGACCTTAGGAATCACAAGTGATAACTATTCTATGGTTCTCAATAAATTCTGGTTTTTTTAAGACTTCAACTGTCATCTTTTAAAAAAAAAAAAAAAACCTTTTAGCACCATTTGCTCACACATATATTGTAATTTCGACCCATCAGTAATAGCCTACTCAAGACTACTCACAAATAGTCACAAGATATTTGTCAGGTCACCATAACCAAAATTCAAAACGACTTGAGACACATACACTTACACTATAAATTAAAATACAATAACTTACCTCTTCTGGTAGCAGTGGCAGTTTTGTGATGTTGAAGTCGTCATACAACATGTAAAACTGGTCTAGGTACTTCTGTTGCATCTTCATTCTTGCCTTAAGTAATTTGGACTCAACATCTATAAGGATAATCAGAAGGATATGCAAAATAATTATAGCTACGACAATGGATAAACAAATACAATACATTAACAAAATGTATGGCAGGCTACCTTCATCAAAGATTACTTGATTAATTATGATATTGTGCGTGTCGATCTCAAACTTTGTGAGTTCCTGAACCAGTCTCTCTGTTTCATACAGAGAGAGGAACTCTGGGATGCAAACACAGACAAAAGTTGTCATGTCCTGTTAATAGAACAACACAATAGAATTATCTATACTAAATTACAGGAAATCTGCAACTTTGTCACCTCAGGAATGGGAAATAAACAAAGAAAATCTTCTGGAGTGATCATATGAAGAAATTATAATAAATAAAAATAATTTTAACTATTCATAAAATGGTTTCGCAAGTGCTATAGAGTACAGTATAAGATAAAAGTCAAATACAAGGCAGAGAGGCAGGAATATCAACTTAAACAGGCCAAACCATTCAAATGCAAAGAGAAAATAAATCGATGAATAGTGTATGAATCTTTTAGAAATTTGGCTACACTAAAGGCAATGAATATACACAACTAGAGCAAAATTTAGAAGGACATGACAAATACAATTAAGAATTAGTTCACTGGATGAGATTAGTTTACTTGCATTACTAAATTAAAGGCAGATATATCCTTATAGCACTGAAGGGTTCATATTGTTTTGGAATACTCCCTATCAATAATTCAGATTCAATATTTCCTTAAAATTCTATTTTTTGAAACAAATGATAATTATATATGAAGTGATCTCAGCAATTAGTGAAATAAAAAGTAGGAGAAAGGAAACTAGCCTCGACAAAACATATTGCAATGACCAATAATATCTGACCATTCAAAGTTGAAGCTCAAGCAGGTAACATATTCATACCATTCAAGTTTAACATCGGCAATGCATCAAACACAAGAGATTACGCTTGTAGTGTGTTAGTGTATTCTTGCTTTTCCGGAAACTAACCTTTGCATTTTTCTTAAGCGATTACAAGGTCAATTTCATTCATAAATATGCAAATGCACGTTAACATCTTTTGAACAATTTCTTCTGGAAAAATAAGGCCCCTATGGTCTGAAGGCTCTTGTTTGGACTGCTACATTTAGTGGAATTAATATAAATGATCTGCTAAAGTCTTGAAGGTCCTGAAAACAATTTCAGCGGATTTTTAAGTGATGCATCATAGTTGAGGGATAAATGGTCATCTTTTTTCACATTTAATGGCATTGCAGGATTTTGGAATGTTTCTAGTCATAATAGAGAGTGAGAGTTTTTAATAAGAAGATGTGAAGTTCTTTCGCATGACCTTGTTGTGGGTTTCAATGGTTATTTTTGTTTTGAATGACAATGATCTCTTGTCATTTACATTTGTTTCATTCTTTATACTCATCAATATCACAATTTAGTGAAAGGAAAATAAGAATGCACGTGAAAATTTAGTAGAGGATAAAAAAGAGAGAGCATCATTTTAAAGGATAAAAAGAGAAGTCTTACTGGATCCTTGAACTGCATATTAACTTGTTCAATCACCTCCTTCATGCCTTCAAGCCTCACAAGAAGCGCATCATCACCAAAATCATCCTCCACACCAAACATACGGGTCATCTGCAATACAAAATTTGAAAGAAAAGAAAAGAAGCTTCCAACTAAGCCTATTGTTTAATAAATATGCCAAGTTGCCATGTGCACATCAGCCTAGTATTTTTAAGTCTCACGTAGGATGGTCATTAATCCATAAAGTTACTTAGGATATATAATTGCTGATGTAATGGGGAAAGGGGAATGTGGAAAGTATGCAGAGACTGAGCATGATATCCAGAACTTTCATCTATCAAGGATATGAAAATGAAGAAAGAGAAAACTCTTGAATGAAATATATAGTGAATTTAGACAAAACTTCAGACTGTTTCTATACTCCATAGGATAACATATTACTACCTCCAGTCCTAATTATAAGAGTTAAATAAGGGGTTCGCTTTAGTTCTAAATATAAAATCTTAATCCACTTCATATCCCAGATTTATGATGTTTTTCCCAAAGTATATTGGTTACACTTGATAAGGGTGTTTTCATCAACGGATAGTTAAGATGCATATCATTAATAAGGGCATTATAGATAAACCAATACACATTACAAATAGCAAACTTAACTAATTTCTTTAATATTCACAAATTAGTTATTTAACTTTTATATTTATCATTATTAAGGATCGGAGGGAGCACAACACATGCCATTGACAGCGCATAGAAAGAGAATACTATCGTACTAATTACATATTTGTAACTTAACTAGTATGGAAATAAATATATGCTGAACTTGTTAATACAATAGCTAACTACCGGTCATATTTAGATTCCAACAAAGATATAGCTAATTAGTTAAACAAAATTGATTTTGTTTGGAGGGACCAGGTTCAATTTAAATAGATCATAATGCAAGAGAAGGAAACTATTAATCTAAAGTTCACACCTGATTAATCAAACCGCCGAATTTACTTTTCAAGGACAGTACTTTTGCAATTCCCTTTTCCAAAACTGCTGGGAACTGCAAAAGTCTGAGTGTATGGCCTGTGGGTGCAGTATCAAATACTATAACGGAATAATCCATTGTTTGCACCAATCTGTAAAAGAATGTAATTAATCAAATCACAATGAGGGATAAAGGAAATGGACAAAATGATAAGTGACATTGGAAACAGAATATCCAGAAACATTAAATACTTCACATGCTATATTCACAAGTATGCAGATTTCTTTCGTTGAAGACCTGAAATGAGAAACTATATTCAGAATTATGCAGATTTCGCTCACTACTGAACTTTATTCATTCCAAATATGAAGTTAAACTTGCATTAAACCCTGTTAGATCCATCACTGGGTATAAGTGGTTCTAAAACATGCAATGAGAAGTGCACCCTGTAGTGAGCCTTGTGCCTGCAGTTTGCTAAATTTTAACTCCTAATTCATGAATCAAAAGCTCGATATTACTGCTTTCAGGGTGACTTGTGGATTTTAGATTTATTCCTAAGATATGAGCATATAGCTCACATTTGGTATGGCATTCAAATCACAATTTCCATGCAAAATAATTTTACGCTAAAGGTGAAAAACTAATTCTGATCCATAAATCTTGAAAGCAGCACTTGACACCCTTTGGAATTAAATGGGTGACACATTTGTGCTGATATAATCCAGAGCTATGCGTCATCTGCACCCAATTCATCATATTATCATTCCTTCCCAAACATATTTAATTGCGTTTGTTCAATATAATCATACATTTAATGGTTGACAACTTGACATGCATATTGGTTTTCTTTTTCCTGTTCTATTTGTTTTTCCTGGTTTAAAACATTCTGACCCCAAAAGTCATATCCAAAGATCATTGACATGATGTAAGAATCAAAGGAATAGAGCAATGAGCACTTGAGCAGCAAAACAACAATAACTATGGCCAAAGTATTTATCATCAGAGCTGGCAACCAAAGATGCACGAGGGGGCAAGGACCATGAGGAGACATCCAGGGAACATGCAGAGGAATTCAGTAATTCCAATTACAGAAAGACATACCAAAACAATATAATAATAAACACCTGGATATTTACCTTGAAATTGATTTTTTCTGTAAAATTGATTTAACAAAGGTATCATAACTACGGGCCTAACCCTTTGGGTAATTACATCAAATAAGTATCAAGCATCACTTACTTAACCAATGAATGTGCTACTTACAGAAGCCATCATAATTCTCTGTTTTGGCCTGGACATCTAAGGGACTCTTATTCTCATATACCTTGATATTAGAAAATATATACTTTCATAAACATAACATGGCAGAAATAACTTTCCAACTTAGGCACACAGTATTGAACAAATTTCTAAGTCAAAACAGAATCAATAAGACAACAACACATATTTCTTACTTCAACATCTCAGCAAAGCTCATTGCCTCATCAATTCCAGGTATAGCGCCTGCTAGCTCTGAAAACAAAGTATCCATTCCCTCAGAACTCGTTTCCTCTTGTTCAACAGTAGGATCCACCTCCTACAAAGTAAGGTATCATGATAAAGAATGAGAAAAATACTATTGAAAAATAATTACAGTGAATATTATAAGGACCTTGATTACATGCTATGACAAGAAATGAAGGCAACACCATGAATAAAAAAAGTTTCACCCTATTAATTATAGAGATAATCATTTCGCCTGAGCCCAGAGGATATACATGCCACTGATGCATGAAAAGCTTTGCAACCAATCATTGATAAAGGACCAAACAACTTGGAAAATATGCGAAATTCCACAACAGATAAAAAGCAATCCTCTTGTTTTATAGAGAGCTAGTGAGAACCCAATTCTTCATGTTTGCCCATAAATAAAAAAATCGATTACTTGGGCATGCTCAGATTTATCGGAAAGGAAAAATTTACTGACAAAAGGCAATCCGCTTAATTATTCAAAGGGTAAATCACAAGGATACAGCGTAAAAACAAATAATCAAGAAATGGAGTTTTACCAAGGCATAGAGATTGGTAAATCCATTAACCAAAGTGGGTGTCTTCGTGAACCGTTGTTGAAAAGCGTCACTGAGATTGTGAGCAGGATCGGTGGAGATAATCAGAACGGAGCTTCGAACGCCGGCGAGAAGGATCGAAAGAATGGAGCTACAAGGTGGTCTTGCCAACACCTCCTTTGCCTCCGACGAATACCCACTTGAGAGTCTCTTGGCTCAGTATGTTCTCCACCGTCCCCTCCGGCACCTCCTGCTGATCCGCCATGGACACAGCTTCTCTTCGCTCTCTATGATCTCCGATGCTTTGACAGTTGATCAAACACCGATCAAACCGGAAAATGCCATTGGGTGACAATAAAAAAAACGAACGGGAAATTTAGTTCAGGGTACAGAATATAAATCGATATTAATACAAAGAAAGATTTTGTTTCCGAATTAGCCTAAACAAGAAGGCAAGAAGGAAATTCCTTACGTGAAATGTGGTTAACGTGCATGATTACCTTTCTGGGGCATATAACTTAGAAGTGGCGCCCTTTTTTTTATAGATTTTTTTTGGTTGCGTCCTTGTTTTTTCAAGAGAAAATCTTTAAGAAATAGCATATTGTTATAAAATGATAGAGTTAGAGAGTGGAAGAAGAAATTGAGAGACTAAGCAAGAAAATATATCTCATTCTAAGTGCACTACTAAAAAATCACATATTAGCGAGGAAAATTAGCGACGACTTTGATATTCCTCTCTAAATAGCCCAATTAACGAGGAATTTAGCGAGGAATATTAAATTCTTTTCTAATGTTCAAATTAGCGAGGAAAATTAGCGACGCCTTGGATATTCCTCTCTAAAATGCCCAATTAGCGAGGAATTTAGTAAGGAATATTATATTCCTTTATAATTTTTCAAATTAACGACGATTTAGATACTCCTCTCTAAATTACCCAATTTGCGAGAAATATTATATTCCTCTCTAATATCAAATTAGTGAGGAAAATTCTTTAGTGTAATATTAAATTATTCATATTCATTTTTAACATAAAATTTTGAATAGATAAAGAAGTTAATATATTTTTTAATTTATTTCTTTTGTTTAAATTTTGGATGATTGGCACAAAATTTAATTTTTTAAATTAAATTTCCATCCACACCCTTAACCCCTAACTTCAAACTTCATTTGTAATTTCCCACCCTCAAACCCTAATTTCATACTTCAATTTACATGCTCTTTTCTCTCCTCTCCTTTTCATTACCGTTAGTTTCCCTCCGCCATGCTCCTTGCCTTGCCTCTCATTCTCAAAGTGCCGAGAAGACATGAGGCTTAACTCCATCATCAAGCTCCATCTGTCCCTGTTCGCGTCCTGTTCGTCCGTCACCAGAATCAGCCGGCGCCGTCACCATCCAGAACCCACTCCAACAGCTCCAGCAACTCCAACCCAAGCCAAACCCGTCGACGTCCATCTGTCCCCAGGCGCGAGCTTAGTCCCTGTTTCAGTCGTCATTCCAAGCTCCGTCGTTTGTCCCTGTTGCGTGTCACCCAGCAAGCTCCGTCAACTCAGCTCCAGCTAGCTCCGTCGTCCTTTCGCGTGCCCAGATCCAGCTCAGTTCTGTCGTCCCTGTTTGCTTGCCCAGCTCCGTCGCAAGCTCAATCCTGTAGCCATCCCTATTTCTCAGCCATCGTCCAGCTCCGTCTGTCGTCACCTAGCCTGGTTCCTTCGCATGGACAGCTCAGTCGCCCAGCTCCATCATCCAGCCTGTCTGTCCCTGTTCCGTCTATCCCTGTTCAGTTCAGCTCAATTTCTTCTAATATGAGGTAAAGTTATCTCCTTTCCATTTTTCTTGTGGATTTTGGTTTGTTTAGAGTTGTTTCAGCATTGGAGATTCACGGCGGCGGATAGAAAAATCACTTCCGCGATGGCCGCCTACGACCGTTCGGACAAGAGAAGAGCATCGTCAGGAGCTCTGACCCCAATTCTCTGCCTCAATCATGATATCCTCTGTATGATATTCTGTTACCTTGACATGTTTGACCTTGTTTACTTCTCTATTGTTTGCAAAAATTGGTACTCTTCTTTTACCTGAATATCTTGGGAGTTGTGAATTATGCAGTTGGCTGCTACTACCACAAATTATATTTATATATATATATATATTTTACTTTCGTGTTATATCTCTTCTTTTACTAGACGCTTCAGATTTCTTATGTTTGATCAAATGAGTCTGTTTCCCTATTTTCATGAAGGAATTCTTTCATCAACGACTCTAGGTTTTTGAAAAAATATTATAAGCAACAGAGGAATTCTTTCAGGAACTAGCTATGGAGCAACATAGACTAGCGTTTCAAGAAGGTGACATTCATATCGATCAGTGGAGAGGTCATTCAGCAAGGTAATTGTTTGTTTTACAACTTCTTACGCCTACCCATTGATTTGCTTAGCAAAACATCTGTTGTTTCTTTTATCTAGATGTTTATTTAATAACTTTTTTAAGAGATTGGTGATACCAATTGGCTGCAATATAGCAATTTCAGTGAATGACTCGAAAGCGAATAGTTATGTTTACACTTATAGTGAGGCCTATATAGTATTGGGAGGGATGCATGTGCTTAGTAACATATATATATAGTGCTCAGTATCTTAAAGCATTTATCTGGGCACTACTTATAGTGTTTGGGATGATACGTTTTCCTTAATTTTTGTTCACTGCAAATATCTTCATATTGTTTTAGACTGGTTCTCTAGTTAGATAATATATTGTTGGTCTCATAATGTGATAGTATCGAGTATAACAAATGTTTTGGCAAAAAAAAAAAGAGTATAACAAACGTCATTGAAGCAAATGGTAGTGGCTGGGGCATTAACTTCCCCCTAAGAAAACAGCCAGCTACATAGATAGATGGTCGTTGTGAGTGCCAACTTTCTTGCTTCAACTGCTACCATGCCTGTTTTCATATGAAATGCTTCCTTTGCCTGTTAGCATAACCACCATTATTTCCATTAAAACCATCATTCTGCTTGTAACAAATACACATTTAAATTCTGTAAGGCAGCTATCGTTTGAATCATGACTAAGTTCCCCATTCTGATACTTCTGACACATCCATGAATGCATTTCTTGATTGCAGGACTTTTTCCCCTATTAAATTTTTGTGACCGACATATCTGCTTGAGGATGTCTATTTGTATGGTTCATATTAATGATTTACCATTGCTTTCTGGTTTAGGGTTGATCAGTGCCGCACGAGGATGGGCTTGATTCTTACTGGTGGTGGAGATAAGGTATGGCACTGCTCTTAATTTCCTACCGATTCATTTCCTACCGATTCATTTCCTACCCATAGAGCTGGTTTGGAGCAAAAGCTTGTAGCTCATAGGATTCTGATTATGATGTTAAATATTCAATCATGTGATGCTGAATTGTTAAAATCATAAAACTTATCCACAAAAGCATACACTTCTAATGTTCTCATGAAAAAGTTATATGCATGCTTTGTTTTAATTGAAAAATTTAATAGTAATTAAATGATTGCATATAAGTATTTTTGTATGAAAAAGTTAAGATGATAATGAATGTAAATCTAGTCATGAGGAATTCACCTGGACTCATGAGTTTGTTCTTCTTAATCTATGCAGTCAATCCAAGCAAGGGCATAAAACCTGTTTTCATGGTTGTGCTGAGGAACTTGTGGTTATTTTCATGGTTGATTTTCTCATAAAACCTGTTCGGACAAATGAGCTGAGGAACTTATGGCAACATGTATGGCCATAAAGGATTTTGTGAGAAGGGGAATGGGATCAAAAATTATGCCACTTCCTGTAAGTAGTATCATGAAGCATGAAGTTGTGATATTAGCATGAGGTGTCTCTACGTTTCAAGTAGAACTCTTAATTTCTTATATTATTGCAGGGTGATGTTGATGTTATTTGTGGGGGTCCTCCTTGTCAAGAGATCAGCGGATATAGCCACTTTAGAAATGCTGCATCGCCATTGGATGATGAAAGAAACCATCAGATTGTAGTCTTCATGGACACAGAATTTTTGAAGCCAAAGTTTGTATTTATGGAGAATGTATCCGACATATTGAAATTTGACAAGGGTTCGCTTGGAAGATACGCATTAAGTCACCTGGTACATATGAATTATCAAGCAAGACTTGGATTAGATGCTGCTGGATGTTATGGTCTTCCACAATTTCGTTTGTGTGCAATAAGATGTAAATCAGCGAATAATGACTGGATTGTTTGACTGTATTTTTTAACTTTAAGACTTTTACATTAGAATGTATGTTTATAGTTAAAGACACTATATATTTAATATTACTATTTAAAATTTGTTTTTTGTGTCAATTGTGTGATTAAACAGGATTTGTTTATAAAATATTTTTGTAAATGCGTAATTGATTCATATCTAAAATCAGCGATGAATTTAGCGTAGTTGATTCTCTTAATTGCCCATTTAGTGACAGAATATAATGCATTTAGCGATGGAAAAGTAAGGTATAATAATCTAGTTAGCGATGGAATTAGCGAGGGAAATCAGAAAAATAAAGTATAATATTCCATTTAGCGATGGAATTAGCGAAGGAAAAACAGAAAAGTAAGGCATAATATTCTATTTAATGATGGAATTAACTCCGTCACTAATTTAGCGACGGAATTTTCCCTCGCTAATTCCGTCGCTAAATTTAGCGACCATCATTTTAGCGACGGATTTAGCGACGGACTTTTTCCATTGCTAAAGCTGATTTCTCCGTCACTAATTCCGTCGCTAAATCTGATTTTTCTTGTAGTAGTGTGTTTTATGTACATCCAACCCTTTATGTTACAACTCTATTTATAAGCACTAAACCCTTTCAAGAGTTAAAATGTAATAAACATAAGAATTAATCCATATTATGATACAACATAAAGGTATTGGAGGTTAGGGTTTTTAATCATAAAATGGAATCCTAGGAGTTGGGGTTATGGGTATTCATTTTAAAATTCTTATAACACTCCCCCCTTGAATGTGTATAGCAAATATTGTGCCTTATTAAAACCTTACTAGAAAAAATCCAATGGAACAAAAACTTAGTGAAGGAAAAAGAGTATACAATATATAATGAAACTGCCTTGTTAAAAATCTTATCAGGAAAACCATGTGAAACAAAATCTTAGTTAAGGAAAAGAGTACAACATGATCTTTACTCCCCCGATAACATTATTTTTACTCCCCTTGATGACAATATCACTCTGATTACAATATCACTCATTATCATTAAAATATATTTCTTGAATGTGAATGTCATCAATGATTTTTGAGATAGTTGATCTTCTTTTCATTTGTGTCATCAATTAAAACACTCATTCTAGCATTAAAATATCACTCATTATCATTAAAACATGTTCTTTTCTTCAACAAACTTCTGGCAGTACATATCTTTCAAGCATTCTGATACACATTTATACATCATCATAATCATCATACCATTGTGAAAAGCTTTGTTTTTCACATAAATATTCATATGTCTCATAACAACTTTATATTTCATGCATTTGGAATACTCGTCCATAATTTTCACATATCAAAATGATGCAAACATATTTTATTGCATCTTTTTCATTTTCCTTTGATGTTGGCCAATCACCATTCTATCAGCCTTTAACGATAGATTCATATATACAATCATTAATTGATCACATGATATTATTATAAAAACCATTGTTGGCAACTTTATCTTTTTCGGTTCCATTTTTCTCATTGCGACATAACTTATCAAAATCTCAATATTACTTTTCAGATACCTTAACCTCTCTTGAGGTTTACGCAATTAGTTATGTCTTGACCTCTTATGGAGTGTCAACCTCATCAATATGATCATCTTAATTATATGCTCCTCTTTATCCAAAATATAATATTTGGAACCAATTGTTTATCATACTTCAGGCATGTCTTATTTTCATTGCTACTAATTTGAGCATTTTTTAGCTGGAATATAAGATTTACTTATGCCCATTTAGGTCAATAATAGCATCTAGTAGATATTCAACAATTTTTCATGAATGCAATGTTTGATGAACTTTGGGTTCATATTGCTACTTTTGAGTATCTTTATGCCATAAGGATGCATTCATTATGTTTTCTTTTTCAACTACTCAATTCCTCTCCCTTATATGGAAATATTTCGCAAATCATAATCAACTAATAAAGCAGTATAAGCTGTAACATCCTAGAATTTGGTCATTTTATTATTTTATAACAATTTTTTTTTCAATCAGACCCAACATTACTATTTACTTATTACTTATTTAATTAAAATCGTATTAAGCAATTTATTTTGGATGTTGGGGTGCTATTAATAATTTAATTGGTTCACTTTTGTTATTGGTTGATTTGATAATTTTAAATAATCTTTTTATTTTTAGGGTACAGAATATTTGTACCAATTGAGTTTGAGTTTTATAATTTATTTTAGTTCATTAGAACCTATAATAATTTTTAAACGGATGAGATTTGAAGTTGGTAATGAAATATGTATATTAGTAATTTCTGGTGAAACTTTAAGTGTTGGATTTGGTATATTTGGATACATTGAGAAAATATAGATATTTTTAGTGATTATATTGGATGAGATATGATTTATGGAAGAAAGAAATTGGGATTTTAATAAGTGTTTGAGGATATTTGATTTATGATATATTTGAGGATTTAAAGATAACAATTTTTTGGGGATTTTTGGTGGTATATTGGTTATAATTCTAAGAAGTGCAATAGAACTATTAAATGATAGAAAGGAGATTGAGATAAATAATTTGAATTATGGTTGTAGGTGGATAATTGTTGGAGAACTTGAAATTTGGAAAGAAAATGAGTTTTATTGATACGTATATATGTACTTGTTTTATTAACATTATATTAATGTGAAATTTGATCAATTGTGTAGAATGATTGTGTTTAATGACTTGAGCTTTAGGGTTGGATTATTGTGGTATTGCATATTTGCTTACACGTGAGGTAACCACATTTAATTTATTTTATAAGCATGTTTTGGGTTGTAAGATGTTTTGAAAAACATCTTTTGAATTGTAAGTGTTATATTGATTTAAAATTTACTTATGATTATTAATTGTTAAATTAACATGAAGTTACCTTTGGAAACTAAGTTCTATATGTTTATAAATCATTGGTAAAACATATTATATTTTGATATTATGATTTATATTAGTGACTCCTTATATTATGTGATATTACGTTATAATTGAGAACGTGATAGAAAATGAGAATATATATATATATATATATAAATGAGTTAGGGAATGATGGTGACTGTATTGTTGGGGTTTGGGTTGTGATGAAGTTTGGAAGGATGATATATTTGGTATATCATAAAGTCCATAGCAATAGTCTCCACTACTGATTATAGTGGTTGACATTATATTAGACCTTCCAACTCTTAGATCCAGTCGTGGGCAGCTTTGGGAATGGTCAACTCTCATGAGTCTTGTACCCAGTTGTGGGCGGCTAGGAAGGTGCCCATTAACCTTATATTGATGGTTGACTCTGGCCAAGTCTTCTATCGTTATAGGTTGGAATCCACATCAGGTGATACAAGGAGGAGTTTGGTGGAGGAAATTGTGTATAGATTGTGTTGTACTATATTAATATACAATTTGTTACTAATTTATTCAATTGGAACTTTATCATTCTACCATCTTCTTTATCTAGAATATATTATTATGATTGGTATATATATGATAGTCAAGTACCCCTTTGGTTTATAAATATTATCAATATAATGTTAAATGAACTTATCATTGTTTCACCTTTTATAACCAAGGTTCAAAAAACCGGACCAGACAACGAACCGGTCGAGACACTGGGTCAAGGGTCAGAGGTCGAACCGGGGTTGAACCGGGGGTTGACCCGGCTATATAAAAGATTAAAAATATTACAAATTAATTTGTAATAACAATCTATGCATTAGAAATCCAAATATCCATGTACTAATCAAAGTTCTAACATTTTAATACATATATCAAAAGTTCAAAATAGTAGATTCTATCATCTACAAATCAAAGCCATCATCATTAAGTTTGGGAATCTACCAATCAAAGTCATCATCATTTAAATTTTGTGAATTTGGTGGAATGGAGACATTCATAAACAGGGGATCAGGAATCTGAACATCCACATCTTCGTCACCTATGTATAAAAATAATTAATATCAATACTTATGTTTGTCTGAATTACGTTTTCTTGTTTCCAAATCCTCGCACAGTTTACGAGCTTTCCAATTTCAACTCCATTCTTTAAAGCACGGGGGTCCGATAATGGGGTCTTCGGTTATTGACCCTGAGCCAAATCCAAAAGCCGAAGCATTGCACAAATCCAGAGAGAGAGAGAGAGAGAGGCTTCGCCCCCACTAATGGTGCTGCACTGCCACTGCCAGCTGCCATCCCCATAAAACCTTTTGATTTCGCCTCGCCCACAAATTACACAAATCTCTCTGATTACTGTTCGAAAAACCGGTTCGGACCGGCCGGTCCGACCGGTGAACCGGTAAACCGGCGGACTGGCCGGTCCGAACCACAGTCAACCCGGTCAACGGGTTTGACTCAGCGTTGACCGGTTCAACCGGCCGGGTTGGCATTAACCCGCCCAACCCGCCGAGTTGGGCGGGTTGGAGCGCCCAACACTGTTCACACACTGTTCACGCACTGTTCACTCACTTTTACTGTTCATGTCTCCCAATTTCACCAAATTCCCAAAATTTAAATGATGATGACTTTGATTAGGAGATTCCCAAACTTAATGATGATGACTTTGATTTGTAGATGATAAAATCTACTATTTTGAACTTTTGATAT
>JANTPZ010151205.1:0-28330 GCA_025593235.1 Vachellia pachyceras | reverse complement strand
TTGGCTTCCAGTGTTGTGTGAAAAACTTCAACACTCGAGTGCTGGAAATTGTGCTCGAGTGTTGGCTCTTGCTGGAAGCTTTCACTTGAAGTACTACTCGACAGCACTGGTAAAAGGCTCAACACTCGAGTGCTGTATTTGCAGTGCTCGAGTATTGGCTATGCTGTCAGCCAATGCTAGAAGTGTTGTCTGACAGTGTTGAGAAAAACAGTCAACACTCGAGTGCTGAAATTCAGTGCTCGAGTATTGGCAATACTTTCAACCAATACTTGAAGTGTTTTCAAAAACCTCAATGCTCGAGTACTGTAAACCTAGTACTCGAGCATTGGCTTTGCTGTCAGCCAATACTTGCAGTGTTTACTCAGAGTAGTTGAAAAACTTATTTTCAAAACACAGTGCTCGAGGACCACATTCCAATACTCGAGTATTGACAATACTCTATGTCAATACTTGGAGTATTAGCTGGGAGCACTAAATTTTCTTAAGATTAAAACTTGCAGTGCTCGAGCATTGAATTCCACTGCTCGAGTACTATCAATACTTTGACAAAAACACTCGAGTATTTTCATGAAGCACTGAATCAATACTTTGACAAAAACACTCGAGTATTTTCATGAAGCACTGAATCAATACTTTAAAACTTGAGATTTAAGAATCATTTTGCAATCTCTTAGCATAATTTTGTTATCATCAAAACAAGGTATCAACAGTAAAAACATTCATCAAGGAATTAACAATGATAATGGTAGAGACAATTGTAATTCAAACTCTAAGGGAATTCAATTCAAGAGACCGAATAAAAGAAACCTCCTCTCAAAAGGTAGAAGTGTTTCTCTCTCAGCTCACTATGCAAGGACAATTTTCGCTCATGGTTTGATTATTCGAATCTCTACCATAGGATTGTAATTATTCTACCTCTCTACCACAAGATCAATACAATGTGAATCAAAAGGACTTAGGGTTTAAGGTGGATGATAGGGTCTAAAGATAATGAAATGAAATAACGAAATGAATTGAAATTCTTGAATACACAGCACCGAAAGAGTATAATCACTTTTGCAAGACCTTAGAGAAATTCATTTTTAAACATTACATTTCTTTTCTCTTTATTTCTCTCTCTCTCTCTTTTTTTTATTCTTCCTTTTTCTTCCCCTCTCTTTTTTTATGAATAGCTCAAATCTACAATTTCTTCAACATATGCTTGCATATATAAGGATAGTTTTCCAAATGCTGGTTTTCAAGAGTGAAAGGCTCAAAAGGGGTAGCAAAGGGTGAAATAATGAAGGGTTTGTGTTTGGGCTAAATGAAAGGTTTTGAAATAAAGGACTCTATCCTTTTCACAAAATATTAGATCATAAAGCTTTGATTAAGAATCAAGACAAGTTCTAGAGAGATTACGAAACAAGATAGACCCACTCTAATCAAATGAAATTAGGCCCAATTATCCTCTCGACAAGGCTAATGTCTCAATTAAACAGTCTCAAGAACCAAAAACATAGAGTCAATTTAAAACTGATCTATGCTTATCATTTGCTAATAACTCGAAAAACGTGATTAACTAAACTTTGATCCTTATATCCTCCCAATGCATTGGCCATGAAGGTCATAGTTTCATAAGCATTGCTTAGGAGTGTTAAAGGCATTAAAGGAGAGAGGAACATTTTATTTCACAAATCCAAAACCTAATTAATGAAAATATTTTTTTATATTGCATGAGATTTCACTGCGGCTAACCACGAAGTTGGTCACGGCGAACCACACCCGAGGGGTGGTTTCTGTGTGCAAGTGATGTTTCACCGCGGTGCAACCACAAGATGGTCACGACGAAACTCACCCGAAAGGCTGAACTTCTTTATTTAAAGATTTTCACCGCGGCTAACAACAGAGTTGGTCACGGAGAAAATGGTCAAAGGGCAAAATTTGAGTTCAATTCCTCCGAAAATTCCATATTTTTTTCGAAAAATTTTAAAGAAACTTGAAAATTTCCAAAGTTTTAAGACAAAAATGGCCCAACATTATCCTTCAAAATTTCAGTTGCATGTTAAAAATCAAAATATTACTTGGAAACACTCTAAATTCTAAATCTCCCCCACACTTAAATCAAACATTGTCCTCAATGATTGGATGGAAAAATTTAAAAATCAAGGCGTGCGGCATTCGCAAGTAATATCGAATAATGATGTACACATGCAACGAAATTCGGAACACAGCATAGGAAAAATCCCTATATACATACAGCTGAAGCCAAATATTCACAACAATCAATTCATAGCAAATACCCTTTCATGTTGCACTTATCCTGAAGAAAGCTAGAGACCGAACTAAGGGAAGTTTATTAAATTTATTAACTTCAAAATCTAATTACTCTACTTTCTACTAGACAGTTCCTTTCCCACACTTAATCATGCATCATAGCATCAATTCAAATTAGCAGAAATATAAAATCACAGTAATAGAGTAAGTGAAGGAAAGGAACAACCTGATAACTAAGGCGGCTTGAAGTTCTCGTGGTAGTGCTTCAATATATGCCTATTAACCTTCATAATAGCTCCAGTTTCTTCATTTTTGAGCTCTACCATACCAAAATTGTGCGCCTTTGTTACTAGGAAAGGCCCGTCCCAACGATCGTTGAATTTTCCAGGTTTAAAGCTAAAACGAGCCTTGAACAACAGCACTCTATCGCCCTCCTTGAAGTTCTTCCTTAAGATGCCCTTGTCATGTACTAACTTAGTCTTCTCCTTATACATCCGGGCATTTTCATACGCTTCCAAGCATAATTCCTCCATTTCCTATATCTGCAGCTTCCTTTAATTTCCAAGAGCTTCCATGTCCATGTTACACTGCTTGACCGCCCAATATGCCTTATGCTCCAACTCCACCGGAAGATGACATGGTTTACCGAATACCAACTGGTATGTTGATATCCCAATTGGAGATTTGTAGGCTGTTCTATAGGCCCACAGTGCTTCTTCCAAGCGGAGGCTCTAGTCTTTTTTCGATGGTTTCACCATTTTCTCAAGAATGCGCTTCACCTCTCTATTTGATACTTCGGTTTGACCATTGGTTTGCGGATGATAGGCAGTGGAGATTTTATGGGTGACACCAAACTTCGAAAATAGTTTATTCATAATTCTATTACAAAAGTGGGTACCCCTATCACTTACTATGGCTTTGGGAATTCCAAACCTACATAAAATATTTGACTTGACAAATTTCAACACAGTTTGGGCATCATCCTTTCTAGTAGGAATTGCCTCAATCCATTTGGACACATAATCTACGGCTAAGAGTATATACACAAATCCAAAGGATGGCGGAAAAGGTCCCATAAAATCAATACCCCAAACATAAAAAATTTCACAGAATATCAAGGGTTGTTGAGGCATTTCATTACATTTACCTAATCCCCCAAAGCATTGACACCTATCGCAAGCGCGACAGAATAAATATGAGTCCTTAAATAAGGATGGCCAATAAAATCTTGAATCTAAGACTTTTCTAGCTGTTCTCCGTGCACTAAAATCCCTCCGTAAACCATAGAATGACAAGCCGATATGATAGGCTCAAATTCCTCATCTGATAGGCATTTTCTTATTACTTGATCGCTACACATCCTCCATAAGTGAGGTGCATCCCATATGTAATGCCTAGACTCACTTTTGAGCTTTAGCGCCTGAGGTGAAGTCATAAAAGGTGGGGTAAATCCAGTGACTAAATAATTGACAACATTGGCATACCACAGCTCCCTAATAATTAAAGCACATAGGAGTGAATCAGGAAACGAATCACAGGTTAGAAGAATCTACTCCCTTGGTATCATCTGGTAATCTGCTTAGGTGATCCGCCACTTGATTCACAGATCCCGGTCTGTTCTTAATTTCCACATCGAACTCTTGAAGGAGCAAAGCCCATCTGATCAACCGTGGCTTTAACTGAGGCTTTTTCAGTAAGTACTTAACAGCTGCATGGTCAGTGAAAACAATAATATGAGAGCTCAATAGGTATGGTCGAAACTTTTCTAATGCAAACACAACAGCGAACAATTCTTTTTTAGTTGTGGTGTAATTCAATTGAGCTGGGTCTGATGTCTTGGATGCATAGGCTATAGCTCTGGTAACCTTATCAATTTTCTGCTCAAGCATTACCCCTACAGCATAATTGGAAGCATCGCAAGAAAGTTCAAAGGGTAATTCCCAATTTGGGGCAATTAGAATAGGTGCAGAAACAAGCTTCTTTTTAAGTTCATCAAAAGCTACTTTGCATTTGTTATTAAAGTCAAACTTCACATCTTTTTGCAGCAGCTGAGAAAGAGGTACAGCAATTTTGCTAAAGTCCTTGATGAACCGTCTATAAAACCCAGCACGACCAAGAAAAGAACGGATATCTTTTACGCAACTAGGGTAGGGTAATGAAGAAATTACTTCAATTTTCGCTCTATCTACTTCTATACCCTTTTGCGAAATCAAATGCCCTAGTATGATTCCTTCATTTACCATAAAATTACTTCAATTTTCGCTCTATCTACTTCATATACCCTTTTGTCTAATGGGTTTTGATTCTTCTTTCAGAAGAATCCTATGCGTGCATATCACTGGGCTAATCCCAGGAATGTCTGCTAAGGTCCACACTAATGTTCTTTTATGATCTCTCAGAACAGCTATTAGCTTCTCTTCCTCTTTTTGTGATAGAGATTTAGCAATTATAACGGGAAGAGTATTGTCAGACCCAAGATAAGCATATTTCAGATTAGACGGCAAGGGTTTCAATTCTAGAGTAGGGGGTTGCAAAATTGAAGGAATTAACTTATGAAGCTCAAGAGAGTTGAGATCACTTCCCTGATTCTTATAGATATCCAGTTGGTCTATTGACTTTCCAGCTGCACTTTCTAAAGTTTTTTCAACACCACTAGGCTCCTTTATTCCAAGAAAATCTTCTTTAGTTGTGTTGCACGTAGCATCAGTGTCTGGCTCACTCGGTTGCTCATTTTGATTCTGCGAAACAGGAAGTAAACATTTCAGTACGATACATTACGGACATGTTTCCATCCCCTCACAAGCACAAGTAGAATTTTCAAAATACAATGATGCGAAAGAGGATGGCTCCTCATATTCTGTCATTGAGGAGAATGCTTGACTGTACAAACTCATCCTCAGACTTAAACGTCAAACGAGTACTTTCAATTGTCATATTATTCACAAGAATGGTATGGTGTATGTGAATGTATGAAAGAGATGTATGATTGTGATGTATATATGTATTGAAAATGAAATGAATGAAGTGTGAAAAGTGAAATTTGGCCGCGGCGAAAATTGATTTACGTCACGGTGAACAATACCCGAGAGGGTAAACAAGTTGAAATTTAGCTTGTTGGCCGCGGCGAAAATGAATTTTGGTCGCGGTGCACCACTCCCGAGAGGAATCTCTCGTCAAAATTTCAAGTTTAGCCGCGGCGAAATTCAAATTTGGTTACGGCGCACTGCACCCGAGAAGAATTTCTCTGTGAAAGTTCTCGTGCGTCGCGGCGAAAGATGAAATTGGTCGCGGCGAAAATGCGAATATTATGAGAATGCAGCATAAACAAGTGTATACTACTATGCAATGCTAAGATATACACAAACTAATCCTATACTATGAACAAAGATGCAAAACTAACAAACAAAAATACAATCTAACAATTAATGTCACTTCGCTTCCCCAGCAACGGTGCCAAATTCTTTGATCGCACTAAGCCCAAAATTGTAAACTTAGGTCACTGGTTAGCCTTAAAAATGGATCAAGAATATTAATTTTGATTTCCAAGGATTGTACAGTGACAACCCCAGGGCCGTTCTCTCCCTAAGCGACTTTCGCACCAAAAATCCTTAGCTTGTGATACAAATGTAATTAGTTTTAAAATCAAATTATGCTATGTGCCTAAACTAATTACAAAATAAAACCTGTTTTTGGTATTTTTTTTAGTGAGAAGGAAAGTAAAGAACATATTGGAGTATGAAAAGGGTATGTTATGATGGTTTACTCTTGAAAACGAATTACGCCATCATAGTTCGCAAGGATTAGGGAAAGCATCGACTTTCGCACTAAGTTTCGTAATTAAAAACCCCAACAACTCGCTGGGTTAGAAATCTCATGAATTGAACTCCAATCCATAAAATCCTTTAAGAACACTTAGAGTGTGTACGGAAATCGTAAAGTGACAAAATCAACTCCATACATTGTTGACTCTAAAACCAAGCACAATTAGGATGATAGAAGAGAACAATAAGACTTCATTGAATAAGCAAAATGAACTCCATTCTACTTTGTCAATCACAAAACAACTCAATACACATTAATCCAAGTTTGGCTCGACCGAGACCAAGTATTTACACACAAATTACAAAGTCCAACTCGGAATCCAAGTAATCTATAATGTAAATACAGATTGAAAGTAAATACTCCCCTTTCGGCACTTCGAACTTCGGTTCACTTCATCTTCAAGAGGATGGAGAGTGCTCAGCTACTCATGGATGATGGAAACAAGCTCAGCAATGATGATTGAGGCATGATGAATGGATGGATGGTGAAGAAATAGATGAAAATAGGGTTTTTGTGTGAGTGGAAGTTGAAATGTGTGTGTTTGCCTCTATGTCTCTCCACTCTGCCCTCTCTTCCCAGCCTCCTCCGAAAATGACCTAATTTAGCAAGATAAACCGTTATGGATCGGGTCTCTAAGGTTGGGTCGGGTTATTTTCCATCTAGAGTAAAAATCAGGTGCTGATTCGCGATATTCACCACGGCGAACCTCTCCCGAGAGTTCATGCCTGATGATAGAACTTTGGCCGCGGTGAACCTTGAATTGCACCGCGGTGAACTTCTCCCAAGCTGCTTCCTCTTGCCTTTTGCGCAGAGTTCCTGAAATGAAATACCAAATATAGACAGTATCATTTGCTCATGATGGAATTTAAGCACAATAACATCATTATTCATGACATATGTACCCAAAATCATACTAATCCAAATCAACAACTACTAATCTCAAATTAAGCACAAAAGGGACGTGTATAGGTTAAAATTGACTCTAAGACTCTGGAAATTCAAGTAGAAAACTAATACTAATATAGCTCAATCAATGTACTAGCTGTATTCATGGACTATATGAATAAATTTTCAAGCCCTACCTAGACAATTTTGTGGTTGTATTTATTGATGACATTTTGATTTATTCGAAGAATGAGGAGGACTAAAAAGAACAGATTGTATTGCAAGTGTTAAGGAAACATCGATTGTATGTGAAGCTAAGTAAATGTGAATTCTGGTTGAAGGAGGTGAAATTCCTAGGCCATGTGGTCTCAATAGATGGAGTAGCAGTAGACCCTGCAAGGTTGATGCAGTATTAAAATGGGGACAACTAAGTTGGTTATTATCATCATTTTGTGGGGTTAGCTAGTTATTATCATCATTTTATAGAAGGATTTTCTCGAATTGCGTGTCACTCAACAGATTCACTAAGAAAGAGCAACTGTTTATTTGGGATGAAAAGTGTGAGGCAGCTTTTTAGGAGTTGAAGACTTGATTAACCACTGTTGCAGTCCTTGTTATACCTAACCTGCGTAAGCTATACACAATGTATAAAGATGCCTCATTGAAAAGTTTAGGTTGTGTGCTAATGCAAGAAGGAAAAGCTTAGCGTATACATCACGTCAACGGAGACCTCACGAAGAGAATTATCTGACATATGATTTAGAGCTTACAACTGTGGTTTTCCCTTAAAGATTTGGAGGCACTATCTATATGGATCCCAATTCGAGGTCTTTAGTGACCATTAAAGTTTGTAGTATCTTGTGGATCAGAAGAAGTCGAACAACTGACAAAGAATGTGGATGGAATTCTTGAAAGACTACAATTTTGAGATGAAGTATCATCCATGGAAGGCCAATGTCGTTGTAGATGCTTTCCCTCAAACATTGTTGCACATGTTTCATATGTGTGTAGCTGAATATAACCTTCTTAAGGGATTATTAGATGTTTATCTTGAGCCAAAATCAGAGTTGACCCTACATACAGTAATTGAAAATTTTGATTTTTATGATAAATTGAGAATGACCCAAATGGAAGATAACTGATTGATAAGGGTTAGAAAAAAGCTGGAGAATGGTGAAGTTCCAAGTTATGACATTGGGGAAAATGGTATGTTGAGATACAAGAAGAGGACTTATGTTCCAGACAATGAAGAAATCAATAAGTGTATTCTTGAAGAGGCTCATCGAAGCAAGTATGCCATTCATCTAGGAATTACTAAGATGTATCGAGGTTTAAAGCAAGGATATTGGTGGCTAAAGATAAAATGAGATGTAACAGACTTTATATTGAAGTGTCTGACTTGTCATAAGGTGAAGATTGAGCATCAAAAGCCTTCAGGACTACTTCAACGTTTAGAGATCCCTAGGTGGAAATGAGATAGTATCTCTATGAAATTCATTGTATGACAACTAGAGACTACTGTTCGTCATAACGCTATATGGGTTATTGTAGATAGATTAATGAAGTCAGATCATTTCCTTCCTATCCATATCGGCTATACCTTGGAGAAATTTGCCAAACTATATGTTGATTGGAGTGCTCGTTTGCATGGTATACCTACACATATTGTGTCAGATCGAGATCTAAGGTTCACATCAAACTTTTGGAAAGCGTTACAAGAGGCTGTGGGGGCTAGTTGAAGTGCAATGTAGCCTATTATCCGTAGACAGATGGTCATACTGAAAGGACGATTCAGATCCTTGAGGATATGTTGAGGGCTTGTGTCATTTAACTTCTAGGTAGTTGGGATTGTCACCTACCTCTGGCAAAGTTTTCCTACAACAACAGTTACTATTCAAACATCCAAATGACTCCTTTTGAGGCTTTATATAGTAGGAAGTATAAATCACCTTTATGTTGGGTTGAAATGAGTGAGAGAATTGTGATTGATCCTGATTTAGTAGATGAAACAACGAAGAAAATTGAGATGATCCGTCAGAAATTGTTGACGAATAGAGCGGACAGAAGAGTTATACGGATAGACATATCGATCCTTGGAGTTTGAAATGGGTGACCACGTGTTCCTTAAGGCTTCACTGATGGCTGGATTTGGCAAATATATCAAAGCAAAGAAGTTAACTCCCTGATTCATTGGTCCGGTCGAGATTTTAGAGAGAATCAGACCAGTTGCTTATTGAATTGCCTTGCTGCCACACTTTTCAAGTGTGTACAATGTGTTTAACGTGTCGCAAATTTAAAAGTATCATCCAAATCCTTCCCATATGATTGAACTAGAAGAAGTTTGAGTTGAGAGAATTTGACTTATATACCTAAGCTAGAGAGAATTCTAGATGTGAAGGATAAACAGTTGCGGAATAGGACAATTCGTCTCTTGAAAATTTTCTAGAAGGGTATGTCTCCAGGTGATGCTACTTGGGAAACTGAAGAGCAAATGCGGTATGATTTCACTCGCTTATTTGTTTAGGTATGTTAGTGTGTTGTGCTAGTGCTAATATTTATATTTTTGTTGTATTTTACTGGTATTTGGATTATGGTTATACTTATGGTTGTTTTGAATGATTTGGATCTGTGATTGTGTTTTGCGTTGTGGTTGATTTCTTTCTTTTTATTGTGAATTTCGGAGATAAAATTCCTATTTAGGTGGAGAGAGTTGTAACGTCCCATGAATAAAAAAACAGAGAAGAGATCAGAGGATTGTGTGCACGTCTAGAGAAAGTGGGGAGGGAAAAGTGAGGTTGAGTGTAAGTAAAGAAATGAGAGAAGAAGAAAAGAAAGGCAACAAAAAGAAAGCAGAACTAGGCGTGCACGACATTGTGGGGAGAGGTTGAGGGATGTGATGTTTAAATTAAAAAAATAAAGGTGCTAACGCTGTGGTGGTATTATAAATACCCCCATAGACTAGACACCACATACACACTCATGCAGAGAAGAGACAGAGCGGCTATGAAAAGAGAGAGGGAGACACATTAGAGAGAGAGAGTGACAGAGAAAGAAAGTAGGGATGTGTTTTTCCAATCTAAGGTTCTGCTTTTGGGATCATTTAGGTAAGCAAAATGATTTATTTTCACTAAACTTATTTTCAATAAATAATTTTACTTACCTAAATAATCCCAAAAGTATAACCTTAGATTAGAAAACACCTCCCTACTCTCCTTTCTCTCTCACTCTCTGTCTAACATGTCTCCCTCTCTCTCCAGAGCCGCTCACTCTCTTCTCTGCACGAGTGTGTGTGTGGTGTGTAGTTTGTGGGTGTAATACCCTTAATTTATACCATTTAACTTGTCCAGTGGAAGCATTTGGAATCACTTTAGTTGCCCAAAAACTTGTGGAAAATGATATTTGAAAACCTTTATTTTCGCAATACTATTCACAAGTTCTTAAAAATGACCTTAACTTTGAAAAATCATAATTAATTGTAGAAAAATCAGAATTGAGTTATTCCAAATTCTATAGAAAGATATTTTATCTTGGAAATCGTTCCCAGTTTTTATTTTAAAAATTACTGTTCATTTGGTCATTTTCTATTTTTCCAGTATTTTAGCCCAACTTTGGAACGTCATATCTCTTAATACGGTTATCGGATTTGGACGAATTACCATTCATTTTCAAGGGAAAAGTTAGATCGATTTAGCTGTAAAATCTCACATCTTAAATCCCCCAAATTCACCATATGGATTTGGTCAACTTTGAATCCGATTTTTGTTGACTTTTACCCCCATTTGTTTATACTTAATCCAATTTGAGGTATGGTTGCTTTATCTTGCCATATTAATGCCTCTGGAGCATTTTAAACTATCCTAGCATGCTTAGAAATAAAATCTCCTACTACACATGCTATCTGTTAGTGTAGGATTTGACCAAGAGGGGGGTGAATTGGTCAATTTAAAAATTAAATTGAAAAACACAAGATTAAAAACAATTTTACCGAGCAAGGTAAAGAGGAGATGAACACAGGAGATTTATACTGGTTCGGTCCTTCTAACCTACGTCCAGTCCTCAGAGCACCTCTGAGCTTTTCAATCTACTAATCAGTAACAAAGAAGGCCAACACTGCCTTTACAATGGAGAATTACACTGGCCCTTACAAAGTGTAGTAAAACAGAGTCTCACACTCTCTGTTTTCTGACAAATTTACAGCCTAATAGATTCAAGGTCCCAACCTTGAATTTCTCACAGATTTATAGTAATTATTGCTCAAAGAAACTCGCTTAAAGAATAGATAGCAAATACTGAAGCTCAGAAAAGAATATTGAAAAGTTTACAGAGAATATAATAAATGCCTTAGAATGCTCGTAAATGTTCGTCGCCTTCTCTGTAATGAATTCTTGGTCCTTTTATAGATGAGAAGTAATGAAATGCCATTAGAGACATTTAAATGCTCGTTATCTCATCAACTACCTCTTCGTCTTCACCATTAATGCTGCATTAAATGTGTTTCAGGAATGTTGGCGACGACGGCTGATTTCATCCAATATGTCTGCAAGAGGCGTGGACAACTTTTTCTCTTCCTATGATTATGAGTTTATGCATTTATGATGCCATGTGAGATTCAAACGTTGTTAATCACGAATAAGGAAAGCTGCAGAGAGCAGGTAAAAGTTGTTAGAGAAAAATAGCCGTTGAGAAAAGCAATACTTGAGTTTTGTTTCACAATACTAGAGTGATAACCAAGCATTCTGAATTTTATAAAACGATACTCGAGTGTTTTTTTTCAATGCTCGAGTATTTAAAACATTTTTGAAATTACTCGAGTGTTTGCTGAGAGTATTGCAGAAGTTTTTGAATTTAAAGCACAAATACTCGAGTGTTACAGATTTTGTACTCGAGTGTTGAAAACACTTTCAGTTGCTACTCGAGTGTTCAGAGGAGAACTTGAAGTGAAGTCTTTTGAGATGTCACAATACTCGAGTGTTGGAAACATAATACTTGAGTGTTATCACTTCTCTTATCATTACTCGAGTGTTTTGTTGGAAGTGTTGTGTTTTGAAAGAAAGAGAGCTCGATACTCAAGTATTTAAAAACCAGTACTCGAGTGTTGTCAACACTTTCATCAAATGCTCGAGTGTTCAGCTTGAAGTGTTGCACCATGTTTGAAAACTTTGCCCGATACTTGAGTGTTGCAAACTAGCACTCGAGTGTTAGCAACACTTCTATCACAACTCAAGTGTTCTGCTTCAAGTGAAGTGTTATGACTTAAAAAAATCATCTCAATACTCGAGTATTCTAAAACAATACTCGAGTGTTGCCAATACTTCCATATGTAACTCGAGTACTCTGCATCAAGTGAAGCATAGTTTTTGAAAATAAAGCTCAATACTCGAGTATTAAGTCACAATACTCGAGTGTTGTTAACACTTCAACATTGATACTCGAGTTTCACTTGAAAGTATTTAGTTTAAAAACATTCTAAGTACTAATACTCGAGTGTTTCAAAAACATCACTCGAGTGTTGACAACACTTCAACCTAATACTCGAGTTTTCACTCAAAGTGTTGAATCACATAACCATTTTAACTTACAGTAGTCGAGTACCAGCATTCATTACTCGAGTATTCTTAACACTTTCATCAGTAACTCGAGTGTTGTCTGAAAGTATTGATTTTTAACACATGAAAAAGGTTCAATACTCGAGTTTCAAACCACAATACTCGAGTATTCCAAATACTTTCATCCAAACTCGATTACTGAAGCACAGAACTCAAGTGTTTCAAAATAAACACTTAATCAACAACAATTCAAGCTTCATAATTCCTAAAATCATTTTGTTATCATCAAAATATGGCATCAACACTATCAACTATAATAAACACTTAATACCCTTAAAGGTATTTACAACCTTTCATGAATACTTAACAAATACTTACCCAATCCTCCAAGCCTTCTCTTCTTCTTCTTCTTCTTCTTCTTCTTCTCTTCTTGGATAAGCTATCCCTAGCATTTGGGTTTCATTGGGAGGGTAAGATTCTTGGGAATCTTAGTAGCATAAGCAACTATTATATAATCACATACATGCATTTAAAAACATGATACATGCTTAACTTAACCTTGAAAATAAATTAGTATGCATACCTCACATATCACACAACATAGCAAAGAGGCAAATCTTCATCATATCCTAACTTTATCATTCACCATGGCATGTTATCCAAATCATAACAAAGCAAGTAATCATGCAATAAACACAATGAAATGTAATTAAAATAATAATTGCTAAGCTACCTCTTCTCCTTAGCTTTCCTTATGTTTTAAAGCTTTCTTGATGCACTTTTCCAACAAGCTCTTTGGGTTCTCAACTTCCTAAACATTAATCAAGAGCATAATCAACATTTTCAAGTCATCAACAATGCAAGAGAACTACAAAAACACACTAACCTCTCTTGCCCATTTCAAGACCCTTATAACTTCAAAACTTGTGCTTATGATTCAAAATGCTTCCCAAATCCTTTTCTCACTTTTACCCTACCCAAATTTTCCTTCTAAATCCATTGGAATCATCAAAATCACATTATTTCCTCATGAAACAGGTCTGGATGAAAATCTGGAAAATTTCCAAAAATTGGATTTTTCAACTTTGCTTTCTATATACTTACATAATCTTGTTTCTAATCCATTTCCTAACAATTATTTATCAAAAAATATCCATCCAAGTCCCAATTCGTGCATCACCTCCTCTTATAGGGTTCCATGCCAAAAATTACAAACAAGCTCAAATCAACTCAAACCAAACATCAACATATAGTAAATCAAGCATAGAGTTGATTTGAACCACTTACCACTTCCAATTTTTGTTCCTCTTAATTTTCTCACTTTAACCCCTTTCAAAACCCTCTCTTGAACTCTTTAATCACAGCACCATAGAGGAAAATAAACCGATTAAATGGAAGAGCAAAGCTCATAGATCAATTCTAGAGAAGAAATCAAGCTTGAATCACCAACTTACCTTGAGATTTGTTTGATTTTTGCTCTTCCTTGTGCTCTCTCTTCCTCCACAGTTTTCTCTCTATTTTTACAGGTTTATGCATGAAATAGGGGCTGGAGAATGAGGGAAAATCTGATAATAATGGGCTTTAATCACATGAGAAATTAGGTGGATGGTTGAGATTGTTTCTTGCAAAAATGACAAGATCTAATGGTTGTAATCCTTCCACCACCATACATACTTGCTCTCTTTTCATTGGTTGATAAAACGTGGTCATTATTGCTTGTACTAATGGATAAAATCTGGTTAGGGACTTAGTTCCTCTAACCAAATTGATTGTCATTTGGTTACTTTATCCGATTACAACTTTTACCGGTAAAAGTAACTTTATTCCGGTAAATCTTTCTCTAGTTTTCTGGAGATGTTTTCTTCCTCTTTTAATCTCCATATTTCCTTTATTCATATGGAAAAATATTTATCCAAAAATACCCCTGGAATTCATCCAAAAATAACAGGGTAATTTTATCCTGTCGAAAATCCCTGAAAAATGTATTTCCAACGGGCAACTAACTTTTAGGGCATTAAAAATTTCTATAATTTTCACTGATACTCTAGCCCTTTTCCTTTCATCAAATTGCCCTCCGAATTATCTAAAATTAATTTTTGAATAAAATTATAATTTCAGGATTTTAGGCCTTTTTCCCTCCGTTCTGGAATTATGCCTTCATCGTCTATTGTGCAATAATTTTATTAATTAATATAAAATTTACTTTATTTTTCTATGCCCTGAACTCAACTGATTAAGGTCTCCTGATACCTCAAATAATTATTTTCGGCTATTAGATCTTTAAAATTCTATAAATAAAAATCTAGACCGATTTTCAGCAATTTGTCGAATCTCTGTTAATCAGTGAGTTATGCTCTATCTTTTGGGCATCTGTGACTTTTTATGATATTTTGGTCAACTGTTTGACTTTGACTTTATCAAATGACCAAAATGCCCTTACATTTCTCTTAATCACTAAAATGCCCTTACTTTCTCTAATCGTAATTCCCATTTTGCCCTTGACTTTTTCGCCCCTAGTCTTTTGTGTAATGACCTTTGGGTCCTTCTCAGAAGGTCACCCATCCTTACACTACTCCAGGGTAAGCATGCTTAACTGCGGAATTCCTACAAATTTCATCCGCTAGGTCAAGTCTGACTTTAGGGTTTTTAGCCTATCGGCATCGTCTTTTTCCGTACTTTCTATCAATGGGCTCAAACTCAACTTTTAACTACTGGTTTAACCCCTTTTATCCAATGACAATATTGCCCTTGGTCTTTATACTTAATGACATTTATGTCCCTGGCTTACATTCTTAGTAATTTCAAAGCCTTAGAACTAAATTGACCAGGGTCTCTTTGGTCCATTAACATATTCTCTTTCTGTACTTTTATTTTTGGGGCTTAACTTATCTCATAACTATCAATTTGGCCTCTATTTCAATTTACAGAAAAAGGATGGATATTACAGTGGGGATATTTATAATACCCCCACAGCATCAGCCCCCAGCTTCTTTTTTTAAATCAAACATCACATCCCTTAACCTCTCACCACAATGCCGTGCACGCCAAGTTCTGCTTTCTTTGTTTTTCTTTTTTGCCTTTCTATCTTCTTCTCACTTTTCTTTACTTACACTCAACCTCACTTTTCCCTCCCCACTTTCTCCAAACGTACATGCCATCCTCCGATCTCTTTTCTTTTTTATTAATGGGATGTTACATTAACACTTTTAGTCTGCAAAAACATGTAGTGAATTGATCTAAGACACTTGTTGCTTCCAATTTTCACTCTTCTTCAATTTGCTCCCACTACGTCTCTTCAAACCCACTCTTAAAACTCATCAACCATGAGCTTAGAGATAAAAATAAACTAATAGAAAGGGAGAGCAAGGCTTATAGACAGATTTCTATGGAAGAATCAAGATCAAAACCGCTTCTTACCTTGACTTTTGATTAATTTTCTCTTCTTTTTGATTGTTCTCCACTTGCAGCTGCTTCTCTCTCTTCCCTCCAGCTTGAGCACAAAATGTGGGCAGAAAATGAGCGTATGAGACTTTATAAAGGCAACTCTAATGAATTAATGCATATGGAGTCCAATTCTATTGATAAAGCAACTTTATACTGATAGAATCTACCACTTTATGTTAATATCTCCATTTTCTTTTCATCTTCAAGTATGAAGATCACAAGTGGTAGCCCTCATCTCTTCACATTCTACTTTTGAAAAACTTACTTTATCATATTGTTTTCTACTAAAAATGCTTTTTAGGAATTTTCTGGTTACTTGACCAGTTAGCGTTACCAAAAATTCCCAAAATTCAACTGATTTGAAGGAGTTCACCGCAACCAACTTGGTCAGAGGACAATTTTGCCTTGAATTTAAAAAGTTCACAGAGATGAATTTCAGAGATAGTCGTGAAGAAGTTTCAAATTATAGACCAACTGAACAGTGGCTTTTCCAACTCTTTTCAACTTTGTTTGAGAATTATTTTGGTTCAAGAATTATTTTTCTCTAATAAAGGATTGAGTAAGCTTTACTAAAGACCTAGATCAATTGGTTTAAATTTTCATAGAACTAGTTGTGAATTTTAAAATTAGGCTTAAATTTCAAGTTATCACGTGAATAGTAATTCAAGTAATGGTGATTGAATGTCCCCAACTTAACTAATTCTAGCTTTAAGGGCTTCACTAGGGTCTCTAATAAATAATAAAGCACCGATAAGAGAGGTATTACATTATCTGAGCGATACTTTTACTCATACTCAAAAATGTTTGGAAGTGTTCCATGAGACCTTTCGATACTTGAGTATTACCAACAATACTTGAGTGTTTTCAATTTCTAAAAGCTAACACTTCCATTCATACTTAAGAGTTCTTGAAAGTATTGTGTAAAAACTCCATTCGGAAGCTGATATTCAAGTATTAAACTTGTACTCGAGTATAACTCATGACTTGAACCTACATTAGGTCAAGTTCCATATTTTAGCACATAGCTCAACTTGCAACTACCATAACTTTCTCAACTCAACTTCAAACTCTACAAATAATACATCCCTTAAAACCATTTGAACCTACCTTTAAAAGAAATAATAATCAATCCCGAATCTATTATGAGGAAAGATAAGATAGCTACAATAATCAAGGTCATTGATGAAGTGTTCAATCTGACTATCATGTTTAGAAATTTATATCTCCTTCATAGGAAAAATTTGGCATTGTTTTTTGGTGTTTGTGAATTGTATTTTATGTCTTGGTTCATATGAAATTGTTTTACATCAATCGAACTTGTGGTTTGGGAGATATGATCAAAATGCCAAACATATATTGAACTAAAAATAAAGTAGAGCTGAACAGAGGAGGTCGATACTTGAGTATTAGCTCAAAATCCAAATACTTGAGTTTTTACTCAATTATGGCTTCAAGTGTTGCTTTAGGAAACTTTAAAAATTCATCATATTTGAGTATTATCTTCAAGAATCAGTTTTGAGTGTCCAAATGGAGCTTAGATGAAGGGTAACTCTATGAATGATGATATAACAACTATTTGAAACATTTTAACCTTCAAATTGAGTTATTTAACTACATCATTCTCTAATTCCAAATCTAAAACTTGAATCTTGATATTTCCATTTTATCTTTTAAGATCTTTGTTCAATTTATCTTCTTCTTGATCATTTTCCATAATTAAACTTGATTATTTCTTTCCTTTCTTTGATCAAACTATATAAAAAGAATGCATATTAAATATAGTAATAAGTCAATATACATTATAAAAACTTTTTACTCTTTTATATTTATCAATCAAAACTAATCATATATAACACCCTTCACATTTTATTTTCTTTTGTTATTCAAAACTTTATTTTATTGTGTGATTTAAAACATTTCATAAATATTTTGTAGACTTAAGTATTGAAATCCTTATTGGTTTGTTGTTGGACATATTAATTAAGTATATTGATTGTTGGGATAAGGTGTTACACCTTCATTCTCAAACCCTTCTCTCATTCAGAATAACCGATTATCATCCTTTTGAGCTTCCACTGAGGTCAAGATAGAAGTCAAAATCTCCCAAAATTACACATAAAGTGGCCTCAACAACTAGAGTAACTTGTACATTTACCAATTTCTCTAAGGCATAATGCTCATTCAAGCTCGTTTGAGGGGTTAAGGGGCAAAAATGAATCTTAAGTTTTCTCAAAGAGGCATCGGGCATTCAGAAGTTTTTGAGGGTCAGTTCTCCCCCGAAAGTTTAAAAAATGGGGGCAATTGTTACCCCTCTATTAAAAAATTTAAAGGTGCACGTTTATTGCCCAAAATATACGAGTTAAAGGGGTAAAAATAATCTGAAAGTTTTCTTTAAGAGGCATTAAGCACTCAACACTCTTATCCTCTTTAATTATTTAGCTTTCGTAATCTTCCATTATTAGTCAAACATATCGTATATTAGGGAAAATGTGGTATTTTTTTTGTATATGCTATTAAAAAGTGAAATTCCTTAAGTAACCATTCCCAACAATTGTTATTTGCTTCATCAGACTTGGTTTAACTTAATTTGACATTGAAGAATTTTTTGTTGATACCTTATTTTGATGATAACAAAATAAAATGGTTTATATGTTAAAAAGGATTTATGGAATTGGAAAATGTTTTTGGACCTTGAATTTTAAATTTTTAATTTAGTGCTTCATAAGCATGCTTGAGCATTTAGTAAAAGTATTGACAGTACTCAAGCACTATGTTTTTAAACTAAGGTTTTGTGCAACACTTTCATTGAGTGCTTCAAGTATTGCATGAAGTATTGTCAATGGTCGAGCACTGGAACTCAATGCTTGAGCATCAAGTTCTGAAAATGAAGTTATAAACAATGCTTTCAACGAATACTTCAAGTATTGGCAAGAAGTATTGCCAATGCTCGAGCACTAGCACTTAGTGCTCGAGCATCGGGATAAGTCAGAGCACTCAGACACTGCTGTTATGCAGTACTTCAAGTATTGGCTGAAAGCACAACAATTCTCGAGAACTATGACACAATGCTCGAGTATTGAGGATTTTGAGAATGCTATCAGTTAACACTCCAAGCATTGGCTAAAAGTATTGCCAATGCTCAATCACTAGAACACAGTGCTCAAGTGTTGAGAGTTTTTAGCAACTCTATCAGTTAATACTTCAAGCATTGGTTGGCAGCACAACCAATGCTCGAGCACTAGTAATGCAGTGCTTGAGTATTGAGACTTTTCTTCAGTGCTGTCAAGCAATACTCAAGCAATGGCTTCCAGTAGAGCCAATGCTCGAGCACAAGTTCACAGTGCTCTAGTATTGAGGTTTTTCACATAACACTAGGAGCGAATACTGCAAGCATTGACTGAAAGTATTGCCAATGCTCGAGCACTATCTTGCAATGCTCGAGCATCGAGTTCAAAACTCTACTATTCACTTATACTTTTTGAAAATGCTCCAGCACGCTATGCAAGCATACAAATTACTCGAGCACATTAACTTAGCACTCGAGCATTGAGAATTTCAAAACATATTACTTCCCAATACTTTCACATAATGCTCGAGCAATCTTAAAGAAGCATTGTCAGTACTCAAGCACTATGATTTAACACTCGAGTATTTAGATATTTTTCAAACACTTTCATATGATACTCGAGTATTGTGTTATAGCATTGAGCTTTTCTTTGAAAAATTGTTAAGCTATACTCGAGCACTGCTTTCTTTGATAGCTTTATGTCTGACACACTTCACCTACGCTCTGCACCAACTTTCCTCATTTATGTAATGACATTTTGAATGCTAACTGCTCTCATAAATGCATAAGTCAAGGTCATTGAATAAGGAATGAAGCGTAGACATAGTCTGAGACACGGAGCTTTTAAACGTTCATCTGCAACCTTCATCGTCGTTCATCTGAACATCATTAAATGCCCTATTAATGATGAAGCAGATGGTCGTTGTTGAGAGTAACGGCTATTAATGGAGTCTAACGGACACTTCATTAATTCTCAACTATAAAAGCCAAGGCATTCAATACAGAGAAAGATATACACTTATAACACATTACGACTTTTAATACATTCTCTGTAAATCATTCATTACAATCTTCTGAGCTTTAGTATTTGCTATCAACTCTTTATAGAGAGTTATTTGAGTCATTCTTACTTGTAAATCTATGAGAAACACAAGGTTGGGACCTTGTGTCATCTGGGCTAAGATTAAGTCGGAAAACAGAGCGTGAGATACTATGTTTAGTGAGAAGTGTAAGGGGGAGTGAGTTCTCAGTGTAAAGGCTTGTGAAGCCTCTGAATCTTTACAAATAGTGGATTGAGAAATCTCAGGAGTGCCCTGAGGACTGGACGTAGGTCAAGAGGACCGAACCAAGATAAATCATCTGTGTTCATCTTTCTTCTTCTCTCTCGGTGATCTTGTTCTCATTTCTATGCTTTAAGTTTTAAATTTATAGATTTGACCAATTCACCCCCTCTTGGTCAAATCCTACACTAATGCCTCGTTTGGTACGCTGGAATTGATTTTGGTGTAAATGGAGATGGAGATGTAAATGGAAATCGAAATGAAGATAGAAATGGGGATGGAAATGGATATAAATATGGAAAAAATGAGGGGCCAAAAAATCTGGAATTGAATACAATTCCATGGGTTACATCATGGAAATCATTTCTACCCATTTTGAATTCCATTTCCATTTCCATTTCCAATTCCACCTCCTAATTCCACCATACCAAACATAGGAAATGAATTTCATTTCCAATTCCACCTCCCAATTCCACCATACCAAACATGCCATAACATTTTTGGTCCGATTTTATTGGGTTTCAACAATTGTAGGGCTTGAGAGCATATTTTGCTTATCCATCTAATTTTTTTACAAATTTGAGTTTGTTTGAGTGTGATTGATTTTGTGGGGAACAAGATGTTGAGACCTTTTTTTGATGATAACAAAATTAATGAAAATGTTTTTGCAGAGTATGTTTGAATCTTTTCAAAGATTTGAAAACTTGTTGAGTTTTTGTGATTAATGTGGCAGCACTCGAGTTTCTTGATCTTTAGCACTTGAGTCTTATAACATAGAAAATGTGTTGAAATAAAATTCTCATAAGTAAACTCGAGTGAAGAAGAAAAGTGTGTCATCACTCTAAGTCAAAGATTGTGAAAACTTGAGTGTTATAAACTTAAGCTGGTTTTCAATGTATATTTCTTTCTTAGCTAACTCGAGTGATAAAAAGAGTGTTGGAAAACTCGAGTTAAGTTTTTATAGAACTCGAGTGTCGATACTTTGATTTCAAGTTCAAAAGAGAAAACCTTTAAAGACAACTCGATTTGCTAATTAAGTACCAAATAACTCGAGTTCTAGTTTCAAAACATTAGAAAAATTTATAGATGCCTAAAAGATAGAGAAAAACTCACTGATCAAAATGACAAGAGTCAGATTTTTCAAATTCGGCCTAGATTTCCATCTAAAGAATTTTAAAGATCAGTAAGTCAAAAATAATTATTTGAAGTATCACGATGCCTCAAACATCTGAGTTCAGGGTAAGGAAAAATAGTATGAAATTCCTAGTATTTTATAAAATTATTGCCCAGAATACGAGAAAGGTGATTTCTCATATCAAAAGGAAAAACTCGGAAAAACCCTGAAAAATTGGGTTTTCTTTGAAAATTAATTACAGACATTTTGGGAAGAAAATTGTAAAAAGGAAAAGGGTTAGGATATCATTGAAAATTTTAGAAATTTTTGATGTCCTAAAACCCAGTTGCTTGTCGGTAGGCCGTTTATCGGTATTTCGACAGCGTAAAAGTAACCCTGTGAAAACTTGAGATTTCTAGGGTATTATTGAAGTGATTATTTTGTCACTTGAATTAGTTAAATTTGGAGATTAAAAGAGAGATAAAAAGGTCTCCAGAAAAGTAGAAAAAGTTACCGTAAGTTATTTTACCGGTATAAGTTGTAACCATATCAAGTAACTGGATGGCACTCTAATTTAGTTTGTGTAACCAGATTCTAACCCCCAATAACACCATTTTTTAGCATCCAATGAGAGCCAATTAAGTGTCAAGTGTGGTTGTGAATTATGAGCCCTTGGATCATGACTTGTTTTGCAAGACTCAATCTCCACCATCCATTCTTTTGTGAAGAGATTAATTAAACCAAAATTCCTCCTTTTCTCTCCTCATTTGGCCTTCTTCTTCAAGCTGGAAAAGGGAGCAAAGTGACGCCATTTTCAAGCTTAAGAGGAGAGAAAATTTTCACAAAGTTTCAAGGTAAGAAGCTTTACCACCCAATCCTATACCTTTACTTAATCCTTGCAACCTCCTATACACTTCTAATGGTTTAGAATTTTGGATTGAGCCCTCTTTTTGGTGTGAAAGTTAGGATTCATGAAGAGTGAAAATTAGAAAGAGAGGGATTTAGAGGAAAAGATTGGTTGCAAATCACTCCTTGCATGATAAGGAGTTGATTGGTGTAAAGATTGCTTTGGTTTGGTTGTTGTATGAATTTTTGGAATCATGAAAAATAAGGGGAGGTGCTGTTTAATTTTATATTTGATGAGGAAGATTTGTTTTTGAGCTAAATAATGCATGAGAAGTGTTTTAGGATCAAGAATATGTCATTACATGTGAAGAAAGTTTGATAAATCACATTATCCTTACTTGTTCTATTTTTCGGCCAGACCTAGAACTTGTAGGAGTGTGATTTTCATGATTTTAATGCTTCCATTAGCTTTAGAATGAAAAATTGTGTAGGGTGGAAGTGAGAAAAAGTTTTGGGAAGCATTGGAAATCATTTAAGCAAGTTTTGAAGCTCTAGGGTTTTAAAAGTTCAAGAGGAAGCCTTGTTGAGTTTTCATAGCTTGGTAATGGCTTGGAATTGATGGTTGTGATATTATATTGTGCATAGGAAAGTAAACCATGAAAGAGTACTCTTGGAAGGTTAAAGAAGAGAGCTCCAAAAAACAAGAGCAAGAAAAGAATCAAGTAGCAAAACTCCTAACCTCAAGTAATGTTATAGTGAAAATGTTTTGTGAACTATGCATGACTTGGTGTTGAAAATTTGTGATGATGAGTGTATGAATATGTGCTTTTGATTGCTATGGCCAAATGCATATTATTATTTAGTTTGCACATTTCATATTACTTTAATTTTACACTCATTTATAAAGAGTTGTCATACATCTTTATTGTGCGTTAGTGTGTTTTTCTATTGGGATTTCCAAAAATCTCATTCCCCCAACTAACCATTTTAGGTGTAAGCTCAAGCAAAGGTAAAAGCAAAGTGAATGAAGAATAGAGGAAGCATTATGTTGCATGTTGCTTGCCAAGTTATATGTTATTGCTTTATGTATATGTTCATGAGCTTTGGATTTTATGTGAAACCCTAAATCTCTACTTGGTGATGTGTATATATTTAATTATGCATGTATAATCATGTGAGATAAGTTAGCCATGATAAAAAGGGTTTTACAAATTTTAAAGAAATGGGAAGTTTTGAAGAAGGGGTTCCAAGACCCTTAAAAGTACTCAAACTTTGAGCTGTGATGAAAAATAGAAAACTAAGTCCAAATGAGCTGACATTTTCCAAACCAATAGTTCATATGGTGAAATTTAAAATGAGTCCAAGATCACTAAATTTGCATTTTTGTACAAGAAGTTATGATTTTTCAAAATTAAGAGAAAAACCTGGAAAAATGAAAAAGGATCATATGAACAGTGTATTTTCACGGAATAAACTGTATTAATTGGGCAAGTTTTTGAGCCAATGAGTATTTTTTTTTCCTGTAGGGAATGTTTCAAGCTTCATTTAGAATTTGGAACCACTCAATTTCGATGTTTTTAGAAATAGTTATGATTTTTCAAATTTGGGTCATAAATCTGGAAAATTGACCAAATGAATAGGAACTCGAGAAGAAATTTTCAATCTCACTTCTTTGTTCAATTTGAGTTATGTAAGGCCTAAAAGTGGTTCAATAATGATATAATATGAAGCTAGAGAGGTAAGGTAAGGAGTATTACACCTTCTCTATGTGTTTGGCCAACTTTGGCCCTTTAAGAAGTGTATTGAAGTGTGTAAAAGAAGACAACAAATGTGTTTAATTAATTGTGAGACCCACTTAGACTGATAAAGTAACTTTACTCTAATATATTCTACCACATAATTATAATATCTCTTCTACATTTCATTTTTTTTCATTAGATGATTACATGTAGCAAAATATCAGTCCTAACAATTTACTTTATGTAGATGAAGTTACTTTAAATTACCATAAAGCTACTTTATCAGACAAGAAATGCTTCTCGGGAATTCCTTGATCACTTGAGAGCTACAAGGTCATTAAAAGTTCCATAATTTGTCTGCACCTCTCATGGTTTTTCCTACCTTAAATTGCTTCCAGAAATGTCCTTGATTAATTTTCCTATGAAAACCCTAATTTTAGGTATTTCTAGCCTTTTCTTTTCGTTTCAAGAAATCGTTCTTGCCTTTAACCTGAAAACAATTATACAAATTTTTATAATTATTGAGTTATTCTTCATTACTTTGAAATAAAATATTTGAGGCCTCTCAGTATTTCAAATAACTATATTTAGTTGAAAATTAATCAAACAGTCAAATATTAATTAATTACTACAAATTATTTATGAGGTCATTTCCATCTTTTGACTTCTATTCAGCCTCAAATATTGCATAGGAAATTATTTCCCTTATTTCTAAATCTTTAGGGCAATTTTCTGATATCCAGGTCAAAATTACCAAAATGGACCTTAACTTTTACAAAATTAGCATATTGACCCTACTTTTCCAAAATGACTATGTGCCTATTTGGAAAACCATTGGGAGAACAATCATTTGCCAAAATGCATTTTGGAAAATAACTTTTGGCAGAATACATTTTATTTATGTTTGGATAAATCGTTGGCCATAATGCAGTTATATTTAGATAAACCGTTAGATTCAAAATATATTTTGGTAAAATGCTTTTATATTTGGATAAATGTTGGAAAAGTGACTTTTGGAGGAAAATTACTTAAAAGGCCATACAGATCTTTAATACATATAATTATTTTATATTTTGTGATAAAATTAGGGAAAAATAAAATGATAAAATATTGGAAGTATTTTTTTAAATTAAGAGACTAAAAGTATATTTTCTAAAGTTAAGAAACTAAATTAAAAACTTAATATAAACTTAGATAATTAAACATATACTTTAACCTAACAAAATATGTTAAACTCACTAGATGGCAAAAAACTCTGAATAAATAGTTTTATTCATTCTTTTAAATATGGAAAGGAAAACTATATATGTTGTGTCGGTGAAATTTAATATTATTAGTATCAATATCAATTATAAAATCAATAAATGATCATCCTTCTAACAATAAAATTCATTTCTTTTTTAATAATATGTGTGTTATAAGAATATTACCTTGAGAGTAGGATACTGATTTGGTTTGAAAATTAGGCAATACAACACACATAAAAGCATCTGTGTTTTGAACAAAGGGACTGCCACTGGAAGGAGGATGGAGTGGGGGCAGGGGCAGGGGCCAGTCTGAGGAGTAAGAAGATGATGTCAGGGGAGGAGTGCTGTGGAACTCATGGGAGAAGCAATCACTATTTACAAGTCTGGATATAGCTATATCACTTATTCCCACTGCTTCCAAGCCGCCACTTCTTCCAAATGTTGTGGCATGTATGTATTTGTATCCAAGTAGCTTTTACTAAAAGCCCTGTTTCGTAAGAATGCATTATTCACAACCCATTCCCAAACACTCACCAAAAATAGAAACGAGCTTTTGTTAAATAAAATGCATTCTATATGGCCAAATGTAGTTTCCAAACAACCATTATTTTGTCCTTACTTTTATAAAATGACCATTTTTCCCTTACTTATTCTACATTTTGTAACATGACATTTTTACCCTTCCCTTGATTTTCTTCCTCCATGTATGTTCTTTCTTTCATTATTCTTTACTTTACAGACCCCTACTGATTTGTAGCTATCTGTTTAGCCTTTATTTCCATTTACCAAAAACTTGGTTATTACAACAAGGGCTTGAGTCTATATGGAGGAAGCTTGAGACTTGGAGATGCAAACGATTAGTAGCATGGATAGGAATTCAACACTAATTATTAGTTTTTGCTTTTCTTTATCATATTTTCTATGTATTTTATCTTGTGTTTGGTTGGATCTTATTTTGTTCATGAGAATGTTCAATTTATGCATTCGAACCTTTATTTTGAATTATTGTAGTTTGATTATGAATTAGTGAAAGATAATTTCAATTTTTAATTGCTTAAATGTTATATTTATTTAGTCCATTGTGTGCTTGATTGTTGTGAAAAATGAGGGATATGTTTGGGGACAGATTTTGGTGTTCTAAAGGAGTCTAGGGATAGGAAATTTAGACTAGACCTTCGATCGAATTGTGTGGGATTGAGTTTTATAACTTAGGTTACTTGTAGGATAGGAATATACTTACTAGCCCTACATAGTCACATTAGGCTTTCATTTTATTTAGTCTAATTAAGTAATCACCTAAGGAATAAGGGATTAACAAAAGTAGAACACCTTTTAATTGGTCGGAAGACCCTTTTAGGTAATTAAGAGTTCTAGACTAGCAGATATAACTTTAATTGTAATGAAGGGGAGAAATTAGACATTAAGAAGTAATCAAGGCTATAATAATTCAAATTGTTGCTTAAGACCTTAGTCTTCATGATAGGAAGCGCAAAGGGAACTTGGAATTTCCTTAGGAATCTCTACATTTTTCTGTTAATTGTTAGAAACAATTATCTAAACATGAAAAGTCTCCTAGACTTGAATTGTGTTCTAAAGAAGTCTAGAGATAATTTCCATAGGAATCTCTACATTTTTCTGTTAGAAACTCCTGCACTTTTCCCAAGATGGATATAATTGTTGGGCTTATTGGCGTGCCCTGTCTCGCAAATCGCAAAACAGTGTCATTGGTCAACCTTGAAAATTTGCCAAGAATTAAATTTATAATCTCCAAGGGTTGTATAGTTGCAAGCCAGAGTCGTTCTCACCGGAAGCAAGTCGCGCACCAAAAGTTCTTAGCTTATGCTTATGTTTGCGATGCAAAAACGCAAATGGGGTTTTGGTTTGAAATGAACTAATCTACTAATCTAAATTGCGGAAATTAAAACTTGTTTTTGGTATTTTTGGATTGGGGAGGAAAATTAGGCAGCAACGGAATAAAAGTGGAAGTGTTATGGAAGATTCCTCTTGAAAATGAATTGGGTCATCACAGTTCGCAAAGGGTTAGGTAGAGTAATTACTTTTCGCACTAAGGTTTCAAAATATATACCCTAACAATTTGAATGGGTCCGAAGATGCACACAGTGACCTCCTTCTATATCCCCACCACGACTTGTTAGGTCACGAATAACATGGAATGAACTCCATCCCATGAAATCCTTGAAGGGCACTTAGTGTGCGTACGGAAATCACAAAGTGACAAAATCAACTCCATGCATGTTGACTCTAAAACCAAGCACAACTAGGATGATAGAAGAGAACAACAAGACTTCATTGAATAAGCCAAATGAACTCCATTTAACTTTGTCAATCACAAAACAACTCAATACACAATAATCCAAGTTTGGCTCAACCGAGACCAAGTATTTACATACAAATCACATAGTCCAACTCGGATCCTAAGTAATCTATAATGTAAATACAGATTGAAAGAAAATACTCCCCTTTCGGCACTTCGAACTCCGGCTTACTCCATCTTCAAGAGGTTGGAGCTGCTCAGCTCCTCATGGAAGGAAGAATGATACTCCAAATGGATGGATGAAGCATTGTAGATGGATGGATGGTGGAAGAAATGGGTGATGGTAGGGTTTGAGAGTGTGTAGATGAGAGAAAATGTGTGTGTGTTCTTGCCTCAGCCTCAGCCTCCTCCTTGGCGTGCCCTGTCTCGTGAATCGCAAAACAGTGTCGTTGGTCAACCTTGAAAATTGCCAAGAATTAAATTTATAATCTCCAAAGGTTGTATAGTTGCAACCCAGGGTCGTTCTCACCGGAAGCAATCACACACCAAAAGTTTTTAGCTTATGTTTGTGTTTGCTATGCAAAAATGCAAAGGGGGTTCTGGTTTGAATTAAACTATTCTACTAAACTAAATAGGGAAACTAAAACTTGTTTTTGGTATTTTTGAAATTGAAGAAGAAAAATTAGGCAAAACCGGAATAAAGACGGAAGTGTTATGGAAAGATCCTCTTGAAAATGAATTGGGCCATCACAGTTCGCAACGGGTTAGGTAGAGTAATTGCTTTTCGCACTAAGTTTTCGAAATCATAAACC
>JANTPZ010151204.1:0-15360 GCA_025593235.1 Vachellia pachyceras | reverse complement strand
ATGTATATACACATATATTTTTTTATTTTATATTTTGATAAAAATAGGGAAAAAGTAAAATGATAAAAAATAGTTAAAATGTCCCAGGTAGCAACTTGAAATTTTTACGTTTAGGTTACGATCTGAAGTATCCCCTGTTGCAACTTTAAATTTTAAGTAAAAGTTTTATAATTTTAAGGTCGTAACCTGAAATGCATTATGCGTAAAAGAAAGTTTTTCTCCTTCTCTCTAAAATGCATTTTGACCATAGAATCCCAAAATGCATTTCTCCTCTTTGGGCTTCACATTTTTATTTGTAATGATTTTTTTGTCCCATATTTTTATTTGTAATGATTTTTTAAAAAAATCACGACCTCTCTCTACCGTCAGCATCTAGGTCAACTCTCTATCTCTCTCCCTCTCTCAAACAGTCACGATTGATGAAGTTCGGTCGAATGACGGTCCTCTCCTTCGCTATCTTTCTCCCTAGATTCAACGGTTCTCTCTCTAGAATCCATGACAGTAATGGCAAAAGCTCCATGCAGTGGCTATGAATGTAGATTTGAGGCATGGGATCACCAGCAACGGCCTTTCCTCGCACGCGATCACCACCGCGTAAACAAGCTCCAGGTCTCCGGTCAACCAGTGACTCTGAGCCGACACCAGCCTGCGGCTAGACAGATTCACCGCTCCTCGCAAACCGGTCGATCAGGATCCAGCTAAGGCTCAAGCTTCCCTCCAGATGCTTCATCCAATCCTCATCCTTGCACGAGCATTTAAGTGGTGTCAGAACTGATTCTTTTGGGTCGAGCAGGTCGGTCCACAAGGGGGAACTCTCGAACCAACATGTGTGGGTCTGGTTCTGGGGTGCCTTGGAGGAGATGAGCGTGTCATGGTAATAAATATCCACGGCCGAAATCCAGTCCGTGGTGGGGTAAATTAACGATCGAGATGATGGGGTTGAGGATAATGATGGAGGGAGGGAAAAGGGTACGATGGTCGGCGGGAAAGTAAGAGATGACGGGGAGGATAGTGGGGAGGCGGAGGGAGGGCCTCGTGGAGGTGGAGATTTGACTCCAGGGAGTGTGGCAGAGGCATAGGCAGCGGACGAGAGAGGAGGCAGAGGAGGGAGGGAACGGGAGCGTTTGCTTTCTACAAAAGGGTAAAGGCTTCGTTACCAAAAAAAGGGAAAGGCTTATTGGGAAGTTAGGTCTCTTTCCTACTTTTTTCTTCTTTCTTTTTTCCTCTTTCATACTTTTCATTCTTTTTTCTTTTTCCTACCTACTTTTTGTCTCGGAATTTGTAAACGTTAATTGGTCTATTTGGAAGCGGAGTAGAGAAGCACTTTTACGTAAGCTGATGTAAATATGTAAAGGAGATTATCTCGTATTGCGAGACCAAAAAGAAAAAAAAGAAAACACTATTGAACGTGCTTTTGATTCTTCTCAACGCTTTACCAAATAAGCTGAATAATTTCCCAAACATAAATCACTTTTCAAAACCTAAGTTTTCCTCGAAATCTGCAAAAGCCATTTTCCAAAATCTATTCTCCAAAACTTAGGTTTTACTTCAAAATCTGTAAAAGTTATCCTGAAAAGGATTTCCAAACAAAGACCAAGTATATGTGTAATTTCATTTTTAATATAATAAAAATGGTGCAATCGTATCATTGTGTTAACACAATAACACCATTAACTCTCATCCCTTTCTCCTTCTCACTCATCTTCTTGCAAAACCTCTTTCAATTGTGAAATGCCAAAAATGCCCCTCTCAGCCTCGGAAGTCACTAGAATGTAGAAAATATCTCTCCATTAACTCATAGTGAGTGTACGTTCTCTGGCTTCTTTGAGCACACCAAACAATTACCAATGATTTAAAACTAGATCGAATCGACCAGGTTGATCAAGAAGCCGGTGATTTGGTTATCTAACCTATCTGATCATGCCTCCTGACCCGTCGACCGGTGTGATTTGAGATAAAACGATCATAACCCTGATGACCCGAAACAAACTGATAGTAACTCAAGTTAGGCTAATTTTTAAAAAAATTCTTAGTTTTTTTTATTTTAGTGAACTTATACTACATTTAACTTGATTTATTGCTTTAATTTGTTATTATATTAATGGTTTTCTACTTTTATTTTTGGATTACTAAATCAAACTACCACTAACTATTAGTGATTTTATTTTAGAGATTCATTATGTTGTTATTTTGTAGCTTTTGAAGGATTTTAATAATAAACTTCTATTCTCAATGTTGTATTTTATCATTTCTACAATAAAATAGTTGTGTGAGACATGTATGTATCAAAATATTACGTATTTAATATCCTTTTTATTTAAATATTATTATATTACTTATAATCAAATATGAGTATTTTTATTAAATTATACTATTATGAGACGATGATTTTAACCCACGGCTTAACCTAGATCCGACCCACTGTATAAATCGATCAATCCCGTCTTTTAATACCTTGACAATGACAGGTTGGACTTTTCCCTCAGGGTTGGTGCCAAGTTAACCAAAACCAGAACAACCTTTTAACAAAGATCGAGACACATTTTTTTTATAATTTATAGTAAGATCTGGGTATGAACAGAAACAACAACAGCACATTGTGTACATGCAGATGTCTTTTGGCTTGTTTGGGACCACTGTTTCTCAACGGTGCACGTAAGTTGAGACAAACCCATCTCAAAATCTGTAAAAATCATCTCGCTATCCATAAAAACCATCTTCAAATCCGTAAAATCATCTAAAAATCCGTAAAATACATCAGAATCTGTAAACTCTTTTCTCCCAACAAAATTTCCAAACAAGCACTTTGCCAGGCAAGAGTCTATTCTTGTAGAGAAAGCAATGATCGAGAAAAGCTTGCTGAAACTAGGAGGAGGTCAATTAGCGGCTGAGAGAGGTTTTGGAGGAAGAGCCGATCGAAGAGGAGTTGAATGAAGAAAGAGATGAGAGTTAACTACGGTTAGGAGGGTTAGAATTTCTCAATTTTTATTATATTAGAAATAAAATTAAAACTTTAAATATTTTGAGCTGCCACTACTACAAAAGGTACATTTTACACCTTATTTTTAAACCAATAGGCGCCCTTTCTCGGGAGTGTATATGTGAGGGGAGTAGAAGTTAGAGCTTATGGCGCCCTATTTGTTGAGAGGCGCCGTAGGTCATTGGCATGTAGGGCGCCGTATATACAATTTTTTTTTAAAAAATTTCTTCAATTTTATCAACCCACCGGATTCAGCTTACAGTTACATTTTATATACTAAATCATGCCCAGACAGAATAAACAAATATCAGGGTTCTAATCAAAAGTCAATGTGGATGAGAAATACAAATTAAAATTCTTCAAGAGTTAGACGTAAATATTTTGCCAAAGCCAAGTCCTTGTTGCAGCGAAACACAAAAGTCATTGTCATTTACTAAGCAAATATCATTGTACATTTGTTACAGAGTAACACAATTCATCAATCTAATTAACCCTATATAAGTCGACATGGATGGTTGAAACTATATATATTCACCTTGAAGAAAAAAGCATTATCTACAAATCAAGAAGACGTCTGATCATCAAATCTCGTATCAAATCAATGTCATCAGCCATGTAAGCATCATCATTATCGAAAATCTACAAATTTAAAAACAATTATTAAAACAATCCAAATTCATCAAACTAAATGATTAACTCATCAAAATTTGATAAATTACGTAATACCTCTTCTAAATTTGTAGTTAATCCACTCTGAATGATACTATACATGAAACTGATGACATAATAGCCGCACTCATGATTACCTGATTGTCAAGGGCACTAAAGATAAAAAAACATATTGTCAAAACGTATAAAGGAATGAAACGACTTTTAATGAAAGAACTTAAAGTCAAAGTACTTACTTTTGGATAAAACCACTGTGTGTTTTTATTTCTACCTTCACGTTTACCGCCCATTATTCGGTATGTCTTGAGTGTGCTGCGATTGAATTGACAATAGTTACATATAAAAAAAATTTCTAAACATTGTTTTACAAATAGAAAAACTTAGGTATCAAAAACGTATTTTTGCTCATGCCCTGCCTTTTTGCCAAACAATGGATCAAACCAATACACAGTATTCAAGAGGGGACACACAACACAGAGACTCCAATTATGACTACAACAGCACATATAAATGAAAATGAAGTTGGCAAAACAAGTTAATTATTACTAATTATGCTAAATGTGTTAAAGAGATAACCATAATTCCATACCTTTCAATTATTGGCGCTAGGTAACACATCTTTGGATTAACGTCTTCTCATATTGTGCTCCCAATGTAATGCACTCGACGTTCTACAGTACTGTAATTCTTCGTTGTATTTGCAGGACATAAAAATCCATACAAATCACCTCTAGAAAAGTCGGCGCAAATATTGTGCAAGGTCCTATGAAAGAGTTCAATAAGAAAGGAAATAGTGAATGATTTAAAACCTAAAAAAATGACATTATCAATTGAAGATAGTAATATAAAAAACTTACAAGATTACAAATTGAATCCATGCTATATCGAGGTCCTCCATAGATAGGAATTGTTTCACATCATTCTTGTCAATAATGAATTCATACGTTATTTCACGACCAACAATCCCATCAACCATCTGCATGGTCACGGATGTAAATTTTTCTCGTAGCAGCCGCAGTCGTGACAAGGATGGGAATTTTGCAGCTTCTTCTGGGTCCTAGTAAAGTAGAGAATACATATTATAAATATAATGCCAAAAAAAAATTAAGTAAGATCATAAGGTGGCTACTACCTCGTGAGGTGTTGTAGGTGTAGAAATGAGATTTTCCGGCCAAAGAATGAAGTAACCCTTGGATTGGCCTAAATGGAGTACCTCTCGATTAGGGACTGGGACATCGGAGCCTTCCTCACCATCTTCAATACCTATCACCGATACGTGAGACAATCTATCCAGAATTGGCATAGAATGGTGCATAGTAGCTTGCCTGTAGAAATAAGCATGGGCAACGGCACGTATTAGCTCATCTAGGTAGAGAGTACAATTCTCGCTAACTTCATCTGCGGGGGAATTAGGGGAAGGGTTACCCAGTACTACTATTTCAAGCAGATGATTGCTACCTTTGCTACTGGGAAATACAGGGGATTCGATATTCTTCAGTTCCTCAATCAGCTTCCCCAATTTTCAGGAGAGCAGCGAACTCAGCTGTCATCTCAGCTTTCATCTCAGCTCTCATCTCAGCTTTTAACTGAGCTTTCATCTCAGCTTTCAACTGAGCTTTCATCTCAGCTCCCAAATCAGCCATCATCTCAGCTCTTATCTCCTCACGCATATTTTTCATCATCTGGTTTTGCATCTGGCTTTGAGCATCAAACTGAGCTTGGAGTGATTGCTGCATCTCAGCTACTCTATATCGAATATGAGATTCAGTAGACTGTTGAGATGGTAGTCCAAAATATTTTCCTATACCTATTCCCCTCGACTCCTCTCGAACTTGGCCTGGGTAATTTGGCCTTCCGATCGCAGTCGCTAAGATGTTCATCCTCCCACTTTGAGTGAAAGTCCCTTGGCTGGTCTGCTGTGTAAGGTCATCCTGAATCGTATAATACAATGTAGTGAGGTACTAATAAACTAAAGACAAACAATCACATATGATTATTATATGTTAGCACTTACAATCCTTCCAGCCACCTCAGCAACTGCTTCATTGATGTACTTCCCACCTTTTATCCTTGCTGCTTTCCATTTTTTGTGACGGGCGGGAGGAACAGGGGTTTAGATGACAACGGCGTGATCTGAGGCGGATGCCTCCTGTAATCTTTGTTGCTCCTCCTCCATCATCTTTTGCTGAAGCTTTCTATATCCACCACGAGACAAATAATGTGGATAGATATTTGCAGCACCCTTCTATTTATTGGCTTCACTTAATTCCTATTAAGGCATAAGAGGCAAATCTTAGCCAGTGATAGCAACAAAATGTAGATAACTGAAGGGTGTTACCTGAAATTGTGGGTCTTTCTATGACGCCACAAACAACCTCCAGTCTTTGGGAGATAGAAACGGATATTTCTGACATGGGTCTTCATCTTTCTTTGACCCCCGAACATAATATCGTGAGAGCTTGTTCTTAAGTCTTTCGACTGTATGCGAACAAGCCCTATCCAGTGCTTCTTCATTTCCTTAGTGTCTGGAATATCATAGGTTTGCTGCAAAGTACAACATTTTATAATGAAATTTGAACAAATTGAAATGACAAAAATGGAGTGGTGTTGAAAGTTACATACCTAAATTTCTTGGCATATCATATCTCGTGTTTCTTGTGGAACAGACCGCCATCCAGGGTAGAGTATGCTAACTCTGCTCCATGCCAAATACCCTAAATAGCTGATAAATCGATCTTGCTCATCATCCATATGATTCATAGCGTCATCGAATTCTACATGCAGCTTCTCCTGTCGTTGGCGGCGACGTGCAGTCAAGGAGGTCATAGTTGTACATTCCCTTACCTTTTTCACAGTCGGATATGGCACAACCAATGGGTTTTCATCTATGTGTCCATCACTGTGTGACTCATCAAAACTTGCCATATTTCTGTTAAGAAATTAATGTCATATATAAATAAATTTCAATCAGCATTAATAAAGTAAACTAAGGTAAACACATATAACACACAATATATCGAAATTTCGTAATTAACCCCTTACTTTATGTATTTTCCCATATTCACTCATAGTGATCTTGTCTTACAGCATAGTGATCATCATCAACCAATTTCGCTTCATGTGGCCTAGGCGGATTTATAGTAAAAGGGGGTGTATCATCCAGGTTAAATGTTGGATCAACATCCTTTTGTTTCTTACTTTGAAGTACAATCGACATCTTTTTATTTGCTGGGTCTGTGACATAAAACACCTGTCTGGCCTGACTTGCTAGAATGAATGGCTCATCTCCATAACCAACTCTTTCAAGATCAACTGAGGTAAATCCAAACAGTTGGTTGACTACAACGGCATTATTGTTAACCCACATACATTTGAATAAAGGAAATTTGAACTTGTTGTATGTCATCTCCCAAATTTCTTCAATAACTCCATAGTAAGTCATAGATGCCAGTACAAGGTTCTTGTCTTCCGAACTTGAAAAGTGCATGGCTTTAGCTACAACCATCACCCCACTATTTTGCACTGCACTTTTGTCATCTTGAATCTTTGTGTAAAATGAATATCCATTTATGTCATAACTGCTCCAGGTGACCACCTCAAATACAGGCCCCATGCTAACCATTTCATCATCTCAGAAGCATCAATGTCACAAGAAACCCTTTCCTTTAACCATCCTATGAATGTCTTATTCTATTCATTCGCTATCTGTATGTCATTCTTTTTAGGATACATCTTCTTTAACACCTGTTTATGTTCATGGAAATAAGGTTGAATTTCTTCCATATTATTCAAGATATATGTGTGTGCTTGTAACACTTCTTCATGAGGTATACTCTTCACTTTTAAACCCCGTGTTCCCTTGCTTGCGCTTTCTTCATAACGTGATTGTACATTTACCCCAGATAGATAATCATTGCAAAAGTCCATAGCCTCCTCCACTACATATCTTTCCACAATGAATGCTTCAGGCCGATAAGGATTTTTTGAATAAACTTTTAAAACCTTCATGATACGCTCAAACGGATATATCCATCTTAGGTAAACTGGACCGCACATCCGTATTTCTCTTACTAAATGAGCAACCAGATGGACCATTATATCAAAAAATGCTGGGGGAAAATGCATCTCTAGTTGTGAGAGAATAATGTAACCTTAATTTTCTAATTTGTCCAACTTTTCAACTTCTATCTCTTTGCTACATATAGCATTAAAAAAACACAAAGCCTAGTTATGGTAGCTCGAATATCATCCTTCATAATGCCTTTAATAGCCACTGGTAATAATTGCTGCATCAATACATGAGAATCATGAGACTTCAATCCCATGAGCTTTAAATCATCTAATGAAACAAGCATTTTCACATTTGAAGAATACCCTTGTGGCACCTTGATGGTATGCAAACACTCATAAAAACTTTTTTCTCTGCTTTTGACAGTGTATGTGCTGCTGGCTCCATGTACGCCTTTTTACCATCATCTCTTAGCTTTGGATGTAACTGTTCTCTTATTCCCATTACAAACAAGTCTAGTCTCGCACTGATTCCATCCTTAGTCTTTCCCGGTATGTGCAACAGCGTCCAGACAAGGCTATCACAAATGTTCTTCTCCACATGCATTACATCAATACTGTGCCTCACATCAAGAGTACGCCAATATGGAAGATCAAAAAAATTGACCGCTTCTTCCATATGCTCTTCTTACTAGCACTTATCTGATTCTTACTGAAGATAACGTTGACATTCTCTTTCCAATGATACACTTATTCTCCGGTTAATGCTTTTGGAGCCATTCCATTCTCCGAAAAGCCATTAAATCTCTTTCTTAACCTACGATAGGGGTGAAATCGAGGAAGAAACCTCCTATGACCAAGGTAGACAGTTTTTCTACCATGCTTAAGTTGATAGAAATGTGTGTCTGTTTTACATATCGAACATGCTTTACGTCCCTTGACACTATATCCTGACAAGTTACCATAATCAGGAAAGTCATTTATTGTTGTGAAGATCATTGCATGTAACTTAAATGTCTCTTGGCTGTATGCATCAAACACATCAACGCCTTCCTCCCATAGCTTCTTTAAGTCTTTAATCAAAGGTGCAAAGTAAACATCGATATCGTTCCCCAGCTTTTTCGGTCTGGAAATCATCATAGTAAGCATTATATAATTACGTTTCATACACAACCAGGGAGGCAGGTTGTATATCACCATGAGTACTGGCCACGCACTATGTGTACTACTGAGTGTCCCAAACGGATTGATCCCTCTGTATAAAGACCAAGCCGAAGGTTTTTTGACTCACTACCGAATTACGGAAACATTTCGTCAATTTTCTTCCATTGTGGAGAGTCATCCGGGTGTCAAAGATACCTTCCATTAGATATTCTCTCATCACAATGCCATCTCAGCTTCTGTGCTTTTGTTGCATTGGCAAACAAACGCTTAAACCGTGGTACTATTGGAAGATACCACAGTACCTTCAAAGGTTGCCTTTTAGCTAGTTTATCACCACAATTAGCACCTTTCCTTACCTTTATCGTGCAGTTTTACATTTCGGACACTCACTAAGATCTTCATACCCCTTTCTATATAATATACAGTTATTAGGACACGCATGTATCTTCTTGTACTCCATGCCCATCGTAGATAAGATTTTCTTGGCTTCATACATACGATTTGCAAGTACATTGTTCTCTGGAAGCATATCACCTAACAACTGCAGCAACGATGTGAAACTACTGTCGGTCCACCCACAAGATGCCTTCAAGTTCATCAAATGCAATGTACCCGTCAAGCGTGTATGCTTACTCCCAGGGTACAACGGTTTCTCTACATCGCTCCGTATGCTTTCATATACAGGCGTTTGGGCAAAAGATTCTACCTCAACATCATGAATCATTCTTTCCATTCTATCTTCATCTACTGCATCCACAGAATCTCTTTCGTGGGCTACATATGCATTTAGTTTTTTACCATGCCATATCCACTTTGTGTACTGGAGACTTATTCCCTCACAAATTGTGTGATCCTTAATGCCATCAATATTTTGCCTAATCCCATTCATACACTTGACATAGGGGCAAAAATACATCCCATTTTTGCTAGTTGCGTTTCTTTTAGCAAATTCAATAAACTCTTCCACACCATTCTCATATTCATCACTTGTTCGTAACGCATTCATCCAACTACGATCCATTTATTAAACCCTAAGACATTGTATACATTCAAATTTAAAAAGACAAATCATAAAGTTATGAGGAGTTTCATATGAAATACGAAAACATGGTGGAAGGATATGAAACGTAAAAGGATATCATTTAAAAAGATAAACTTTGGAAAATTGATTTTTTTTTCAAATTACGTAAATGGATATGAATCTTATTAAATACCACACACTTATATATAATTTATTTTAGCTACTTGTGATAATTTTGAGGATAAAAACATTGATAAAAGTATTAGCTAATTTTAACAAATGTGATTTCATCTCCTTAAAAATATTATATCATAAAATTAGATTATAATTTAGTTAATAAATTCGATAAATTATTTTAGCAAAATGATAAATCTGAGAACTAAAATGAAACAATTGAATTAAATAAAAGAAATTGCAATTCTTTAAAAGAAATGGCCTTTTTAATCGCAGTTATTCACATAATATGCAATAAATAATATTTCATAATAATAACTAAAATTTTTCTTTTTTAATTATTCTAATAAATTAATTTTCTTTCATTTCAAAATAATATCTAGAACAAAATCGTCTTCAATACGAGGATAAATGTGTTTTGTATAAACTATAAATATTATCAAGGAACTCATTCATCAAATAAAGTGTTAAATACAATAAAAAAAACACTTAGCTTGCATGCACAATTTCTTGCATATATGCTCTTGTTTGTATATATCTATTCTCAGTTTCACAATTTCTTGCATGCAACACCCTACTTTCTATCCTCTTTTTCAATAATTCTTGCATGCAACACCCTACTTTTGAACATAAAAGTTTTGAGCACAATGTGAAGGGAAAAAACTGAAGAGAAAAGAAAGAAAGTTACCACAATGTGACGACGAAGAGTACGAAAGGCGGCAACGGCGACGGTGTGCGATGGCTGCGAATGTGAATGGTTGCGTGCGACAGTGACGGTGACGCTTTTGGGGACAGGGGGTTTGCGGCAGAGGGAGAGGTGGGGTTGGGGGGACCATTGAGAAAAAAGAAAGAAGGGTGGGGAAGAGGGCTTACGGAAAGTGAAAGTGAAAGTAGGGGCTGTGGAATTTAAAAGGGTGCCTTTATGGCACCCTATCGCGCCCTTTTCTTATAGAGGGCGCCATAGGGCACCCTTTTGGCGCCCTATACCAAGGATAGGGTGCCATGGGGTGCGCTTATCCACAGATAGGGTGCCATTATGGTGCCCTATCCGCAGATAGGGCGCCATAGGGTGCGTTTATCCACAGATAGGGTGCTATTATGGTGCCCTATCCGCAGATAAGGCGCCATAGGGCGGCCTCTATGGCACCCTATATTATGGTAGGGCGCCATAGGGCGACCTATACTTAGAATAGGGCACCTAATCATTTATTATAATTACAAAAATGCCACCGCCTTCATCTTTTACTCCCTTTTTTAAAAAAGGACGCGAATTTTAGTAGTAAAAACTATCACCTGTAGTAGTGTTAGGTACAAGTTCTGCAAAGGGTAAGGAGAAAATGCGTGATGCTTGAAGCAAGGGTTTCATATGTTTATGTATATGGAATTATGTTGTAAATGTAATAACATTTTCGGACTTTCACATGTTATGTAATATGTATTATAAACCTATGCATGTTTGGTTGTTATGTGATAGTTAAGGACTCCTAATTGCATGATCAAACATGATTAAAAGAGGTTTAGAAGTTAAGGTTTTAAATGGTGAAGTTTGGAAATGAGAAGTTTGACTAATTGTCAAAGTGAAGTTGTCAAACCCCTAACTTTGACTTGTCGGGAAACAGAGCAAATGAACTCCAGATGAGTTGCTATTTTTCAGAAAAATACTTCACATTTGCAATCTTTAAAACAAGCTAAAGAACACTGAATTTGGATTTTTGTAGAGAAAGTTATGATGTCCCAAATTTTGAAGAAAATCACTGAAAACCTGGGAAAATTGAAAAATTACCAAATGAACAATGCATTTTCACGCATTAAACTGAATCAATTGGAGAAGGTAATGACTCAATGAGTATTTTTCCCTTATATAGGAACTTATAAGCTTCAAACAGAAATTGGAAGCACTCAATTTCGATTTTTCTAGAATTAATTATGAATTTTCAAAGTTGGTCCGAAAAACTGTGAATAGTAACTTTCAAAAGTTGAAAGTTTTCAATTTGAACCTTTTGGACTTTTTGATCAAATTAAGGCTTCCCTTTGGTTTCAAATCAATATAAAATGAAGCTAAAGGAAAGGTTAAGGTGTGTTATAGATTTCGTCCTCTTATTTCTAACTATTACTTTCTCGATCCCCAAATAGTCTGATCAAATAAATGACAACTCATTTCCGTTACAATATAGCCATAAATTTCTCATATTTACTCATCGAGGGGCCAAGTGATGTCTCTCAACTAATGTAAGGGATAAATCCCATCTTGATCACTCACATTCCTTCACATAAAATACTCCTAAGCCTGATTATAACATTTATCATCACCTGGTTAAAGGTGACTTTTGACTAAGTCAAAGCTAGTACCCTCATGTAGGAATCAATGATGATCTTAGGTCAAAGGGCATTGTGATGTGATTACATGTGAGATAAGCTAATGACTTAATCCATGCAGCTTTCTTATAATGGGTCAGTTCAGCACCTTGTACTCTTACAAGTGCCTATGACTTTGATTCGTATCTACATACCTTATCAAAGTCTTACTGGTCTTACTTTATCTATACTCCTGCATAGACAACCAACTAGGGACATTTAAGACAATATTCATAATTCGTTTATGGATGCAATTATCATAATAAACATGCAAAAACTATGATAATTAAATGGATAAAATACATTAAAATAAAATAATATCTAAGGTACAATGATTGTCCCCTAGGCACAATTTCCAATAGTGAAAAGGGGTGTAAAATGAAAAGATTCATTAAAAATAGATTTTAGGGATATGACGGGGAGAGAAATGAAAAAAGAGGCTAATTCGTTCTCAAAAAGTACTATTTCTTCACAATTCTAAAATCCTTCACCCCAAGAATGATTTCAAATGTAGTATTTAAGTAATTAAATTGGGAGGTTTGAGACTTAGAACAATTAAGATTGATTATTGGGAGTCATATTTTTACTGTTTTGAAAAATATGGGAAACTGTAATTTTCAAAGATCAAACGATCTTATTTTTGAGTGACTCATTTTGCATTAAAAATAAAAATCTTAAGAAGCCCTAATTTTTAGTTTTTTAGGGTTTGGGAAATTAGTTATGGATCTTTGAAATTGTCTCATTTTTGCTGATTGCAACGAAAACGCTAATAACAAGACAATGTTAAACTAAAAAAACAGAAGAGAAATAGTGAGTATAATATCTAACTATACTTTTCTTATTGGAAAGCTCTTCCCCTACACTTATCTCACAAATATATGCAAATAACATCACCAGCAATCTTAACATACAAAAAGCAAGAAAAGCAAAAGGAGAAGAGATAACTTGGCATCAAGGAGGCTTGTTATCCTCATGATAGAGCTTGACCAAGTGTCAATTGTAGCACTCCTTATTTTCCCCTAGAAGCTTCATATTAGATCACTATTGAACCACTTTAGGCCTTGGATAACTAAAATTGACCGAAGAAGTGGAAATAAAATTTTCAAAATGGAGTTACAATTCATTTGGTCCATTTCCAGATTTCTGGCCCAACTTTGAAAATTCATAACTAAATCTAGAAAAATCAAAATTGAGTGGTTCAAATTTCTATTTGAAGATTATTAAGTGACCTATAAGAGAAAAATACTTACTGGTTTCAAAACTTTCCCAATCGATACAGTTAATTCCGTGAATATCACTGTTCATTTGGTAACTTTCCAGTTTTCCAGATTTTTCTCTTAACTTTGAAAAATCATAACTCTTTATCTACGAATCCACATTTAGCAAACTTTGGCTCATTTTAAATCTTATGATGTTCAGTATTTAACTGGAAAGTTTCAAGTCATTTGGACTTTGTTTGCTATTTTTCATCATCACTTGAAAAAGGGTAGATTCTAGGGTTGTTGGAACCCCCTTACTTAAAACTTAACTTTTCTTTAAAAATTTACCAAAACTCTTTTTGGTTAAAACTCAACCTCTAGCAATGCATGATTACTTATCTAACATTACTTAGCATTTTAGTATGTTCTCATGCATATATTAGCATTTATCTACTTACTTTATCAGGTAGAAGATTACATAATTACATAAATATTCAAACATAAAGTTCCAATCATGCCATATAAAATTCCACAAGTAAGAGCATCATCTTCACTCATCCATAACTTTACCCTTACCCTTTCCTTGATCTTGTACCTACATGGTTGGTTGGGGGATAATGAGATTTTTGGAGATCCCAATAGCAAAACTTTCTAACACATTATAAAATTGCATGACAACTTTCAATATAAGTGTGAAATCATAAAAGTGCAACATGTAACAATGAAATGCATATGGCCATAGCATACAAAAGCACATATTCACACTTTCAATCATCACAAATTTTCAACACAAGTCATGCATAATTCATACACATTTTCAAAGCAATCAAGCTTAGGGTTAGAAGGTCTTGCTACCTTTACCCTTTAGTTTTTCTTGATCTTCAAAGCTCTCTTGATGAATGTCCCCAACAAGTTCTTTGATGTTTAATCTTCCTAAACATCATACAAGAATATAACCATGAAGCTTAAGCCATCAACCTTGCATGAAAACCATAAAAATGTAAGATAACTCTTAATGCTCTTTTATGCACCCTTAAACTTTGAAATTTGCTCTTATGATTTCTAATGCTTCCCAAATTCATTTCTCATTTTTACGCTACACAAATTTGCCTTCTAAACTCAATGGAAGCATCAAAATCATCAAAATCACACTCCTTTTTTACTGCTCTGCAGCAGCACGAAAATTGCTCTATAAATTGGAAAAATGTGATTTTTTTCAACTTCTAGCTTCACACACATGCATAATCTCAATCCTAAACCATTTTCCCATAATTGGGCATCATAAAATCATTCATTTTCCTTCATGAACAGTGCTAAAGAGTGCTTTGTGAACAGTAACTTTATGCTCTAATTTCATACAACCTTTGATTTTCCTTATCTTGCAAGGAGTGTTTTACAACCTTTGATTTTCCTTAAATCCCTCTCTTTTTCATTTGGAACTCAAGAACCCTAACCTTCCAATCTTCCAAAAGAGAGAGTTATTTAAGAAAATAAACCGATAGAATTAAAGAGGGAGTTGTAAAGCTTAGGAAAATAGGTTGATTTGGTTTATTTGAAGCTTACCTTGTTAGTTCCTCAAGCTTTTCTTCCTCTTCCTCAAGCTTCCATGGCATCACTTCCTCTTCTTTTTGCAGCCAAGATTTCGTGCAAATGGCCAAGGAAAGAGAAAAGTGTCTTGTTTATTTAATCTCTTGATAAGAAATGAATGGCCAAGATTTTGTCTTAACTAGTAAGTTTAATCTAAAGGTTGAAAATGATGCCACCAATCCAACATTTGTGTGCTTCTCATT
>JANTPZ010151184.1:0-18915 GCA_025593235.1 Vachellia pachyceras | reverse complement strand
CACTTGAGTGAAATTTGCTTCAAGTCAGATGTGAACCCGGTGGATTTTGTGATATCTGCACCCAGACTTGATAAGCTTACACTAGCGTGCAACCGTTTTAGATGTAAAGTTGTAGTTGTTGCCCCACATCTTACCAACCTCAGCCATATTCATTCTTCTTCACATGTCTATTTTGAGATAGGTCTTCCTTCTTTCGATGACTTCAGAATTGAAGTTCGAGAGGCGCAGGTTGATGGATTAACAGTTTATCGACGAACGCGGAGTGAAGAAATTTTACATTCTTTCATCAACATCGATGTGATACGGCAATACGATATTGTTAAAACTCTCTACCTATCCCAACCCACTGCCAAGGTATATAGAGAAAATTCTGTCTCATGTAGAGCACGTCCTTTTTTTGTGAGAGAGAGATTTCTGTTTTAAACTATAGTTTCATTTAAAAAAATTATTTTTATGCGTTTTTAGGTTTCCCGTGGGGCTGCTTCCTTGATGAAGTGTGATAATTCATTTTTACGTCCATGGAGGTGGGATTTTTGCGTGGGAATGACATTTAGAATCTCTATAAGGGACCATAACAGCCTTAGTTTCAACCATCAGCATGTAAATGACTCTCAAAGGTGATCAATATTTACATCTTTCGTTAATATATATTTAATTTAGTCCTATGTGCTTGCTACAACCCTAAATTTTGAGAATCTTTTGGCTGATTGATGTCTACAGGGTTTAAGACAAAGATTTGCATTTTCAAAGGTTTTACTTTGTTGTTCGTGCTTGGACAAACTCGATCATTTGACTGCTCAGGGTTTACTTAATATGTTCTCTATTTTCACAATCTCTATTTGTATTAATCATGTAAATTAAATCAGTCATCATGGCACGAAGGTGAGTCGGTGTTTCATATTAGGATTCATTTGTGAATATTGAGGCTGTGAAGATAATGTGGAGTAACTTAATATATGCTTTAGGATGCGAAGCAGCGTGACAGAGACGGCAAAGCTGTTATTTAACTAATAAGCTTCACATTAATACAGCTACCATGCTTATTTTGTACCATGAAATGAAAAGTTGTGTTTATTGTTGTTTATTAGTAAGATATTACATTAATGGCTATGGTGAGCATATCTCGACATCAATATAACATGTTAATGAAGTCATAAGTATTAATAGTTTAAAGTTACAAGTAGAATTAAACTCATGACTTCTCGCTTACATGAGAGTCCTCATATATTACTAGGCTACAAGGTTCTTGATCATATCAAAAGAATTTGGTGATCATACTTACAAAATGATGTTGGTTTGTTTGATTGGGGGCCTAGCACAGTTTAATAATAATCATACTTTGAGTGTTACAGTTTTGAAAATGAATTTTGTTATTTTTTTTTTGGCCAACAAAATGAATTTTGTTATTTGGAGTATCAAACTAACTTCATTCTCATTCTAATTTTTGGACTAATTTAGCTTATGACTAGACTAATTTAGCCTAGTACTTCGACCACCTCTTCTGTGGCAGAAATTGATGTCTCATGATGTGCAGGTTGCTGATGTAGATCCTGGCTGATGTTTCTTGTGTTCTTTTACTGTGTGCTGCTGAACTCTTTTTTTTTTTTTTTTAAATTTCTGTTGTCTTTGTTGGTAAGAAACATAGTGAACATTCTGATAAACTGTTACTTTTTAAACTTTCGTGCAAACAAAAAAAATCTATACTTTTATCTTTTCAGAGCAATGAATCAGATTTTTTCCGTTCAAAGTTGATCAAATTGCCCAACGAACTTATCATTAAGAACTTATCTTTATTTATTTTTTGTTTTTTTCCAACAACTAAATAGGCAAATCCACTGCACTTATTTTGTCATTGGACCAATTTATCATTTTTTCTTCTTAAAATATATAAACAGATGTGGCCATTTTATTCACATCAAAATTTATATGCAACTCATATATATATATATATATGTATAATCTCTAAATAAAAGGTGATTGTAAATAAACACAGTTTCTCCGAGACGTTGTTATTAGTTTTTGAAAGTTGAAAGATAGCTATTATTCGTTTGAAACGTAAAGATCACACACAACTCATTCAACAATAGAGCCAATTGGCAATGCTTATATATATATATATATATATATATAACGGGGAGACTAAATGGAAAATCAGAAATGTCATAAATACAAAAAATCATTCATGCCACGGGGTGGATCAAACACAAACGTGACTATGAACCGGAAAAATCTAACCCGTTTACTATACTTGGAAGCACAAACAAAAAAGAGAGCATCTAACCAATAAATGGTAAGAATTGGCTTAGAATCATATAAAGTTTTGAGTTCAAATCCCATATATAATAATCTTTTGGTGATCGAATGATGTGTAATTATCAACCTGAAAGTCTACTCTGACCTTAATAAATCCATGAAACTTAACTCACCTAAATTTTTTTGCTATTCATGTAATAATATATACCCTTGTGATTTCTTACTTTCATTTTCTAAGTTTCTAACTCTCAAATCTGCAGAAAACGGTACTCTTTGCATTAACATAATGGCCATCTCTGTGTGTTTATATTTGCCATCGTCTCATGCTTCATTCTAGGCCACTGTCTCCACATCCAATCAACAAATCAACCGTATAGAACGGCCTTCCAGCCAACTAAGAACCGGATCAACGATATATATATAAATTCGACTACTTTCCTTTCTTTAATTTCCTCTTTGCTGTTATGTCTCTCACATTTTGTTCTTTTCCTCTCTTTGTTTTGCCAATTTGACACTGTAAGCTGAAGATGGATATCTGGGCATACGTGTTTTGCAGATCCCACTGGTTACTTTTATAATCTTTACTCTCTCTCTATAAATATTATCAAGTCTATCTACACGGACATTATTGGCCGCCCTATATCGTATTTTGGGGAAAAAATATAGAAAGATGCAATTGGAAAACATCTGTTACTATTAAATTAAATAAAAATGAGCCGTTATATTATGAATTTATGATGAGGATGATGTAAACTCGAGAAGACTCGCGAGCTGCAAGTAGAGCACTAGCGCAGTTCTTTGTATTTACTTGCAAATAATTAATACAAATATATTTCAGATAGTTCATTTTCTTCGAGTGAATTACCATGGTTCGTATGTTTATCTGAATACAAACAGCACTAATTTTGTAACAATTTTTATGGTCAGGGCCTATGAGATTCAAGGGGCTATACCGCTTGTTTTACCAGTACAACCCTAACGGTGCTAATGTGAGTTTTGGGAAGATTATGTGAAGCCATTCAGTATCAAAGAATCTCGTTGATTGGATCATACCAGACATGGCCATATATCCATCTGAGCCATTCGATATCAATGGTGCCTGGTCAGGATGAGCCACCATTCTTCCAGGTGGCAAACCTGCCATTCTCTACACGGGAGTTGACCTGCTCGAACATCAAGTCCAAAACTTGACATACCCCAAACACGCCTCTGACCCTTACCTTAGGGAATGGGTTAAGATCCCACAAAACCCCTTAATGCCTCCAACTAGGGCTAATGGGATCAATTCAAGCTCATTCCGAGACCCTACCAGTGCTTGGTTAGGCAAAGATGGGCACTATAGAGTCCTAGTTGGGAATGCAAGGAACACTACTGGGAGGGATGTATTGTATAGACACTCCCACATTGGCAATCAACGACGAGGCTCAACTATATGTATTCAATTATGGAGCTGCTCACGTAAAGATCACCAGCTTGAGTGCTTGGAGTATGAAGCAGGCACACATATCCGTTGAAACTAGCAAGGAACGAAAAATAAAATAAAATAAAAAAACTGTATCTGCAGTTTTGTATAGGTGTTTCCTAAATTTTAAATTATCAAATTAATATTTACATTTTGGATGAAAACTATGGACTGCCAATAAACATTGTCGTTTTTTTACTATATATTACTTTTTTCGTTATATTTAAATATTATTTTTATTATTATCTATTATTTTCTTTTATTTATATTCATGATTAGTTTGACCACGATACGGCTATTGCCTCAACTGATTCAATGATTGGTCCAATTTTGTTAACATTGATTTTAAGAAATACATGTGGGGGCATGTTCATTCTTGTGTGTTGGTATACGTACTGCAGACTTTCCTATTATTCCACCTCAAAGGTTGATGAGATACTTGCGCAAAGATTTTTTTTGGGGGGGGGGCTTCTTACCTAAAGGCTAAAACCAACAAAAAAAATGTGGCATATTAAGAAATGATATTGATGCATGTATTATTATTATTATTATTAATTTCTTGTATAATTATTATAATTAAATTTTTTTGGAAAAGATTGAAGAAGTTGCAAAGTATCACCCTGAAATACTGAGATAAGATATGGCACCACCTTTAATCCACGCAAAAATATCACAAACGCAAGTTTATGCATGACTTCCTCCACCAACCTCAAACAGGCATACTCTGGTTTTACGTAGTGATATACTTGATTTTGGGTTTGTTTATACTAATTAGGCCATCCTCTTGTTTTTTTGGCATACATACAATTAATTTTAACCATTTTTATTCTGGGACAAAAATGATCCTTAACCCCTTTTTTAGTGTTTCAGCGAAGAGGATGATGAGAGTGAAGATTATATATGTTGGACTATTGAGATTGGCATTACAGCCACAACGTCATTCTGTTGGATCTTGAAGAATTGGATTCAACTGAACATTAAAGTGATGATTTCTTACTTCTAATATTTCATAATTACAGAAAATTCGTTATGCAGATTCGGAAATAAGATTTCTGGTATATATCAATTAATAAATGTGAAATTCCCTCCTATATCTTGTCTCCATAATTACCTGCATCGTCTATGATGATCAAATATATATATATATATATATATATATATATGGAGCTAGTGGTTGATTAGGCCATTGAAGGAGGTTGCAAATATAAGATCAAGTTCATGTACGTACGTACACATGTGATGAAGAAGCAGTCTTGAGAGTGTGACTTGGCGTACAGATGCTAACTGCATATATTCATGAATTATTAATGCATACATATTGATATGAACATTGATCAATGATCATATGAAAGTTTTGGGACATTTTTTATTTTCCACCTCTATATCTGCCATTATATATGAATAAGTGGGAAGCTAATTACTGCAAACAATGAAGTAAAAAAAGCACCATAATCATCTTTGTTGCTCATTTTTTTAATTCAATCTATGTTACGGAAAGCTGTTACTCATTTATGCTTTCCAAAAAAAAAAATCAACGGGCGGTGAAGAATGTTACACAGTATTTGGAGTAGTGTCGAATCAGAAATCAAATTCTCACTGAAGTAGCTAACCGTGATAATAGATTCAGCCAGCAAATGACATCACTATACGGAATCTGCCGTACACTTGCAATTAAACGTCTTTGTTCGTGTGTGGCTGTGTAGTTAATAAGTTAGAATGCAACTAACTTATAACTAATTTGTTAGAGATATTAATCTCAATTAGTTGGTAGTCATGTTAGGTTATACAAAGAGAATTAGTCGACTAGGGTGTGAAGAGACGTGGATTCTCTTCCAGTGAGAATAATGAAGTGGGGGTATCAGCAGCCCCATTTCAGTTACACCCCATCTGCCCCTTGATTTTGGGCTCTTGCGGGATATTTTTCTGTGTTTCTTTGGATTATTAGTAGTAGCGGTAGTAGAAGAAGATGAAGATGATGTTCAACTTTATATATATTGAGATTGGCATATTATAGCCACAGATTCATTCTGTTGGGATCTTCAAGAATTAAGGTGATTATTTGTTCTTACTTCGAATATTTCATAATTTCGGAAAAGAAAAGAAAAGATTTCTAGTATGGATGAATTAATGAATGTGAATTTCCTCCTCCATAGCTATAAGATTGAGGTTGATGAAGCCATTGAAGGAGCTTGCAAATATAAGATCAAGTTCATCTAATGGCCAATTAGGCCTCTATGACCAATTAGTCACTAGTTTGATCACTACTACCCCATTCTTTTAAGTTATCTTCTCATTTTATATTCGAAACAATTACGTAATTGTGTGGACATGACATATTTTAGTCTCGGCATTTGACGTAATCCTTATCCAGTTACGTATGAATCAATATATTATCTCATTATATGACTTGTACTCAAGAGTACTCTCGCTTGATAGTTGCTGGGCATAATCGAATTATACATGTAATTAAGCTGGCACAAGCTGTTCTCTTTTGAAATGTCTTAGCGAACCTGCAATTGTAATCTTCTGTAAGATACGGTAACTCGTTACATTTCTTTGATCGGTGATTTCTTATCGATGTTTTCCCCATAGTATATCTCTGTAAAATTGTTAATTTATTTTTCTTTTTTACCAGCCCTTGGGAAATTTAATCAAATTAAACTTTGGGTAGAGGCCTCAAAGAGATTTAATCAAGATTTCGGAGAAAGTCTCAAGGTTATTTAATCTCGTTTCTCTTCGTTCTATGTTTTTCATGTATTTTTTCATTCATTATGAGATGAATCAGATTACTGACTACAAATTTAATTATGTGAAACGGATTTATACATTTTGATTATGCTCTATCCCTTCCCGCTCATAGCACACAGAAAAATTCCAACTCAGTGGGACCGCTTGTCTTTGTAAATTATGAATAATAAAAGTTAGCGTTGCTTTTATTTACAATTTATAACTCTTTATTATTCATTTTGTTGCGTTAGTTCAACCGTCACAATCTATCTCCCCTCATTCAGTGGCTTGGCTGACCCAACTGCCCTATATCTTATCTTCCCCTTACGTCGTGCTGTTTTTATCCTATTATAAATAATTCTTAATAAATCCGATTTGAAGGAGTCAATTATGTTTTGCTCATCAAAGCAAAACAATCTGATTATAACTTATAAATAAAGACAAAACTTAACTCAAATTACTTATATTCATTTGGTTAAGTTCATACGTAAATTTATAAATATACTTACATATTTTAACAACTAATAATATCAAAATAACAAGTGTGATAAACAACTTAAACTCAGTTTTGTCTTTTAACAACTTATAACAGTTTTTAGATATGTTTTGTTCTTAGGTAGAAATGTTATTACAAAATACTCCTGAAATGAGTGTCTTAATGAAGATGTACTTTCTATTGATGATCAAATTTAGTTAATGATAGCACTGAAATGAAAAGACATCATCCACTAAATTTCGGTATTTTCTTGTATGTGTTTTTAATATAAAAGTCAAAAGTAGCTTTAATTTTGCTTCTATTTATTTATTTACTATTTTTTTTTATGTTTTGTGAACTTCCTGGAAGTTTCGCATCGATTAATTCAACAGTCACAAGTTACCCGCTACCATTGACCTTATCTTCCCCAATCATTATAATTCTTAGGCCCTTTGTTTCCTTTTCCAAATAATTCTTAGACCTGAGAATATTGAAAGGAGTCCTTACTCTTTTGCGTATCGTTGCAAACCGATTTGATATGGCTTCATCTTCTTCCTCTACTCCATCATCTTCACAAACACCAAAGAAATACGATGTTTTTATTAGCTTTAGAGGTGAAGATACCCGCAACAATTTCATAAGCCATCTTCATGAAGCTCTTCTCAGAAACCATATAGAAACATATATAGACTACAGGCTTGAGAAAGGAGAAGAGGTATGGCCATCTCTTGAGAAAGCCATTCAAGATTCAACCTTGTTCCTTGTGATCTTCTCAGAAAACTATGCGTCTTCCACGTGGTGCTTGAGGGAGCTTACACAAATATTAGTGTGCTTCAAATATCAAGGTCACCTTGTAATGCCAGTGTTCTATAGAGTAGATCCCTCACATGTGAGGAAGCAATCTGGGAGTTACCAAAAAGCTTTTGAACAACATGAGCTCAAAAGCGTCAGCAAGCAACAATTGAGAGACTGGAGGGAGGCTCTCACTCATGCTGCCAATTTATCTGGTTGGCATTGTAGCTTCAATAGGTAATTAACTACTCTATATTTTTATTAATTATAATCTTTCTCTTATCATGTTCTTCCATGCATAAGCCTAAATTAAATCAATCTTTTAACTTCTGATGGAGGTTGATAATTATAAGAAGAGTGGCTTAACCAGTCAACTAGGCCCATCAACTTTGCTGTTATGATATTTTCATCTAAATCCTGTCTCACTTAGTCACTTTACTCAAAACGATGCATTAAAAATTAGGCTGAAATTTTATATATCTAGTTTATGTCATTTAGTCATGCTTCTCAAGAAAAATATTAGAATAAATTTTAAAAATGGGCAAATCTTTTTTTTATAAAAAACAAGCCAATTTTATTTATCACCAAAATCAAGTTCTACAAATATTAATAGCCAAAACCAATTAAAAAATCTCTCAACAAAACCTATAATTACAAACTAACACACATTTAAACCAGAAAAATCCAATCTATGCTAACATTTCATTATTCCTATTCCTAAAGAAAGTTGAAAAGTTCTTGCCTTACATTTTGTGTGTCATTAGCCAATACCTTCTCTGCTATGTGCTGTCCTTTGTGCCTGGTGCATGTCCTTCTCCATAATTAGGATCAAAGGGGGTGGTGGCCGACTCAGCCATCCTTGCAGTACCATTCCCCTCATTGCTTCAACTGTCAAGTGATCTGTAGCTTTGTTCCCTGCACGAGCTACTAATGACAGCTCCCAATTCCTACATCTTCCAGTTTCAAGTAGACTCAAGCATTTTTGCAATATCTCTGTGCTACCCCATTCACATCCTTCCACCCTTTTTCTCCTCAATCTGTCAAAAAGTTCTTCACAGTCCGTTACCACTACCACTCCTTCTTCTCCCCATAAGTCCACTCCCTCCAGTGCTTCCATTATTGCATAACATTCAGTTTGAAATGCAGTATCTGCTGCTTTTCTTTTGCTTATACCTCCCTTCCCAGTCCCTTCCAATCACCCCAATTGCTGCTCTTTTTTAGTTTCTAATTAAAAGCAAATCCACATTGATCTTGCACTTCCCCCATCTTAGCTTTTCCCAATTCATCTTCCTCTCAGTTTGCTTCCCACCTCCAGCATTCCTTAGCCTTCTTTCCTTTGATGTCCAATACTCTCTCACCAACCTTATTGCCCCACTTACACACTTTATTGTGTCTATCTCATTGTGTTTAAAGATAACTTTGCATCTTGCCTTCCAAATTCCCCAGCACATTGCTGCAAGCAGTGCAAGTCCATACTCGTCCGGTCCCTCTTTTGCATCCATCCATTCCTCCAGCCACATGCTAACCTGAAAATATTTTGCTCTTCAAATCTTAATGTAAGGGGAGAGCTATACCAGCATTGAGCAGCCCATGGACATAGGAAGAGCAAGTGTTCAACTGATTCAACCTGGGATTTGCAGATTGTGCAAGCTGGGCTCTTTGCACACTTTCTTCTATATAAAAGCCTCATTTGCTGCCAAGGCTCCATTCACTACTCTCCATATAAAGTTATTAATCTTTGGGCATATTTTAATGTTCCGCAATTTGTTCCATAGCTTTTTTGATGGCGTATATGATCCACTTGCCCCCACTACCCTTCTTCTCTCTTTCTTTTTCCTAGGCAGCTTTATATCCTAACTTGAGAGCATATACTCCATCCCTACTCCTTCTCCAAATTAGTTTATATGCCGTTTGATTCTCTGGGAGCTTGATCTTCATGATTTTCTCCTTATCCTCATCACCATCCTTTTTTCCATCTCCCCATTAAGCTGTCTCACCTTCAGTTTAAACCCTCACCAGTAGGGATCTATTTGTCTAAAAAAATTCTGATGTTATCTCCATTTCCAGGTTTCCAAAATAGATCTTCCACCAACAAGTCCCTTCCCTCTAAAATACTAGCCCAATCCCACAAGGATTTGCTTCATCTTTTTGCTACTAGAAAGCTTCCATTTGGGAAATAAATTCCCTTCAATATTTTACACCACATGGCATTGGGATCTTGTAGCATTCTTCAGGCTGTTTTAGCCAATAGGTCATTATTAAACATCTCTAGGTCCTTGAACCCCATTCCCCCTTCTCCTTTAGAGATGCTCAAGGTACTCCATGCCTTCTAATGAATACGCCCCTCCTCTCTATTTTGGCTCACCAGAATTTTGAGATTATGATATCCCTATATGCACATATCTTCTTTGGAAACCTGAAGCAGGATATTGGGAAAATAGGAATTACATTAGCCACTGACTTGATCATTATCCCCCTACCAGCAAAGCTTAACATCTTCTCTTTTCATCCTTTTAACTTCAATCCCATCTTGTTTTTCACAAAGGCCAGTTCTTCAGTGTTTTATCTTCCCCATATCATTGGTAACCCCAAGTACTTTCCTGGGTTTTCATTGGCCTTTATTCCCAAGTCTTCATACACTACTGCTTTAGCCTCACTACTTGCATTTTTAGAGAAAAAATGCATGATTTATCGAAATTTACTGCTTGTTCAGAAGCTGTACAATAACAATATATTTTTTTTCTTTAACTCCTACACTTCTTCTTTTCCGCATTATGAAGAACAAAGCATCATCTGCAAAGAAACTATATGATAGAATTTGACATCTTCTTGCTAGCTTAATTATCATTAGCTTCCTTTAGTCCACATGCCATTGTATCGTTTTAGAGAGCACATCAGTGGCTAATATGAATAGATAAGGGGATAGTGGGTCCCCTTGTCTTATTCCTCTAGACATTTCCAAATCTGCTATTTTCTTCCTTGTCACCACAGACTTAGCTTTGCTGAAGACACACAATCCATTATCCACGAGATCATTTTGCTACCAAATCCCATTTTTCTCATTACTTCCATTAAAAAACTCTATTCCAGCCTATCATATGCCTTATTCATATCTATTTTGACTGTCATTTCCGCCTTTCCTCCTTTTTTCTTATTCTTAAGATAATGAAAAAATTCATGTGCCACCAAGATATTATCCTGGATTAAGCGGCCAGTTACAAAAGCTCTTTGATTTTTTGATATTATCTATCATTATAGGCTTCATTATGTTTGCTAGTATCTTGGGGACTATTTTGTAGACACAATTGCACAAGCCTATAGGTATGTATTGCCCCACATTCTTTGCCCAATCAGCCTTAGGAATTAGTATAACATTTGTGTTGTTTATAGCCTCCAGACTAACCTTGTTTTTGAAAAAGTCTGAGACCATCATGACCACTTCATCGTTTACTTCATTCCATACTAAGTGATAGAACATTCCTGAGAATCCATCAGGTCTAGGTGCTTTTCCATTTAATTAAAACGTGGCCTCCCTTATTTCTCCATCTGTGACCTCCTTTTCTAGATTGCTCCCACATACTTCTGTTACACATTTGTCTATGTATTCCAGAGCTTGTCCCATTGCCTCATTTCCTTTTGATGCAAAGAGGTCATTGTAAAACTTTACAAACTAAAGGTTTATATCCTTTTCCTCCTCCAGCCACCTGCCTTGTTCATCTCTCACCTAATAACTTTCTTCTCACTCTCATATGCACTGTCCTTGAGTGAACAAATTTCATGTTTCTATCCCCTTCTGCTAACCACTTCACCCTTGATCTTTGCCACCAACATTTCTCCTCTCTATCCCATGCCTCCTCAATTTGCTTGATGATATCTTCTGCCTCCTTTCTTTTTCTTTTTCATTCAACACTCCCTTATTACAATCTTCCATTTTTTTTTCAGCTGCTCTATCATCTTCCTGGCATTGGAGAACTTCTCTTTGCTCCACTTAATAAGAGTTTTTCTGCATTTATTCAGCCTTGGTTTAAGTTATAGTACTGAGTTCACTCCTCCCTTCTTCTCCTTTCCATCCCCTTCTCACCAACTCTGGAAACTCCTCATGTCTGCCCAACATACTTCAAATCTAAATTGTTTTAGAGCTTTTGTATTCTTGTATTCCAAATTCAGTAGTAGCAAGTGATGGTCTGACCTAATTGGTTCTCTTAGAGTTAAGGGTGTTGAAAATGCAAATTACAAGAAGTATTGGATAAAGGATTCATTTGACCATTTCTTATTAAGTTTGTGATTGCATTTATGGATGATATTTCGGTGTACTCAAGGAGTCCTGAAGAGCATGAACATTATTTACGAGTAGTTCTAAAAAGGTCAAGGGAGCATTGGTTTATGCTAAATTTTCCAAATGCAAATTTTGGCTTAATAAGGTTGATGGTATCCAAGTGAATTCAAATAAAGTAGATGCAATTCAAAATTGACTACGGCCAACAAGTGTTATAAAAATAAGGAGTTTTGGGATCTTGCAGGATATTGTCGTTTTGTTAAAGACTTTTCAAGAATAGTTGCTCCATTAATAAAGTTAACCCAGAGGAATGTCAAGTTTGTTTAGAATGATAGTTGTAAAGAAAGTTCTTAAAAGCTGAAGGAGTACTTTACCTTTATTTTGAATCTCCCATTGGGAACTGGAAGATATACCAATTATTTCGGATTGGTTTAAGTTACATTGTGAAGCAAAAATGGAAAGGCAATTGTTATACCTCTAGAAAATTTAAGAAGCATGAGCAAATTTTTTTTCCAATTCACGATTTTAGTAATGATAGTCATCGTCTTGTTTAAAGAGATGGAAACATTATTTGTATAGTGTGTGTTTGGGAATCCGTTCAGGGATTTTTTCGTTGCTCATAAAAGTCTTAAAAATATATTTGAGCAACAGGATTTAAATCTCAGGTAGAGAAGAGGACTGGAATTGCCCAAGAATTACGATCGTACAATTCTTTAGCATCCTAGCGAAGTAAATGGGGTGGCAGATGCATTAAGTAGAAAATCTACGGGTAGTTTCGCGTATATGACTACAGTAAGGAGGCATCTAGTACAGGAAATTCACAAGCTTGAGCAAAATGGAATGAAATTTGAAATCTTTAGAAGTGGGATACTTCTAGCACATCTTCAAGCTCGATATTCTTTATTGTAACAGGTTAAGTGTGATCATCGATTAAATCTAAAGTTATATAAAGTAATGGATAAAGTTAGAAAGGAGGTGAATGCTAAAATTGTGATTGATCAAGAAGGTGTATTGAGATGTCGGATAGAGTTTGTGCACCACAAGTGGAGGATTTGAAAAGACATTTCTTGGAAGAAGCTCACCATTTAGTGTATACTATTCATTCTAGAGCAACCAAAGTGTACCATGACTTAAAACAATTGTAGTGGTGGGATGATATGAAAAATGATGTTGCAAATTTTGTCTTGCGTTATTAGACATGTCAACAAGTTAAAGTAGAGCATTAAAAGCCAGCAAGGTCATTGCAAAGGTTAGAAATACCAGAATGTAAGTGGAAAAATATTACGATGGATTTTATTGCGAGGTTGCCTCCATCAAATGGTTACAATTCTATCTAGATTGTTGTGGACAGAGTAACTAAATCTATCCATTTTCTTTTAGTTAATATTAGCTACAGTGCAGCAAAGTATGGAAGGGTTTATCTTGCTCAGATTTTTTTTGATTGTATGGTATTCCATCATCTATAATCTCTAGTAGAGGATCCCAATTTACTTCCTGATTCTGAAGACATTTCAGGAAACTTTGGAAACTCGATTGAATTTGAGCACTACATTTCATCCGCAAACTAATAGTCAATCGGAATGAACAATTCAAATCATTGAAGATATGTTAAGATCTAGTGTTTTTTTATTTATGGTGGAGGTTGGAATAATTATTTACCATTAATGGAATTTGCTTATAATAATAGTTATCAAGCAAGTATTTAAATGGCATCATTTAAGGTGTTACTTTGGTTGAAAGTGTAAATCGTAAATTGGATGGTTTGAAGTTGGTGACAATAAAATGTTGGGACCAGATTTAGTACAAGATGCTAAAGAGAAAGTGAAAGTGATAAAGTAAAAATTGTTAACAGCTCAGAGTCGACAAAAGTTTTATACAAATCATCATCGTAAGGAGTTAAAGTTCATGGTTGGGGATAAGATATTTTCAAAAGTGTCACTTATGGAGTTACGAGAGTTAGGAAGAAAGGAAAATTGAGTTCAAGGTATATTATCTCGTTTGAGACATTAGATAACATGAGTGGTGTAGCTTATTGTTTATTTTACCGCAAGAACTATCTAATATTCATCATGTGTTTCATGTGACAATGTTACGAAAATATTTATAAGACCCTTTTCATGTTGGATGATATCAAGAAGATAGGATAAATGAAGATTTGACTTGTGAAGAGGCTCTAGTTGTCATTATAGATAAACAAGTGAAGAAGTTAAGATCAAAAGAAATTGTTTTGGTGAAAGCGTTATGGCAAAAACATTCGCTAAAGGGAGCAATTTGGGAAGTTAAAAGTGAGATGCACTCTAAGTATCCTTATATATTTGGAAATTCGGAGGACCGAATTTCTTAAGGGGGAAGAATGTAATGACCAGAAAAAAAAGAAAAAAAGAAAAGAGAAGGACCAAAGTGTAAAAGGGAAATTTGTGGGAGGGCAAAATGGTCATTCACCCTCCCCAACATTTTAATATCCGGCTGGCCACTTTTCTGCACGGTACACATTCATTTTTTTCATCCTCCAGACACGAGCACCGACCCAAGCGAGAGAAGAGAACGAGCGTCAGTCGGTGGTGCCTTTTCTCACAGGAGGAATGTGTTTTTGGCCAGTGCAAGGACGGATTCGGGTTCAGGTGAGTCTCCTGAACACTCATTTACCTTCAGATTCTTCTATTGCTGTCATTTTGAGGTTTCAAGGGTTAACTGATGATTGAGAAAATGATAACTTTTACTGATTAAATCAAGTTATAAGTAAGATTACAGCTTCCTTGCATTATATGGAGCATTATATGCGAATTTCCTGAAGAAACTCGTGCGTACTGTTCACCACACTGTTCATGTGTACTGTTCACGTGAACAGTGACTCGCCTGGTTGGGAATTTTGGATCAAACGGTTTAATTGTTTGGGTTTGATAACACACATATATATGTTGTTCCAGGAAGATGAAAGTAAAGGAACAAAGAATGAGGTTAATATTGAGTGTTAATAGTGATAGGATTGGAAGTTGATTTTCTGAAAATCCAACGCACTGATTTAAAGCTTCAATATTCCATAATCATGTTATATGCCTGCTCCTAGATATACAGTGGTTGCGGTATATGATTTTAGTATTTATTTGAAACTGAAAAAATTTCCAGCTTTAGTGGTGATGTTATGAAGGGGAATTTCCATGCCAAACATTCTCCTTTGCCCATGAAATTTGGTGATAATTTAGTACTCATGGTAAGCTTTAAAATGAGTCATAGAATGCAATATTTGGATAAGTAGATTGTTAGTTATGAGCCACCAAAGTTTGGGGTTGGAAATCTAAAAAATCTGGAAAAGTAAATCAAGCAATAACTTTGGAGCACTGAGTTTTAAATCCGGTTTGATTATAAATTTCGAGTGGTAATTTTCTTTGGAAGATGATATAGAAAGAGCTTTAAATAGATACTTCAACTACTGCATTTGGAATTTTGTAGATTAAGTGATGAATTTTTAAAGATTGATGAAGGAAGCTGAAAGTTCCTGGGTGTTACAAATGTATTGTTGGCTAAAAAAAATATGTTTATTTATTATTGATAGGAGTGGAAGAAGAAGACAAGTTGAAAGCTAAAGAATAGAGAAATTATACGTTGAGAGCTTTGAAGGTGAGTGAATAGCGTCCCATTATAATTCTATAAAGTGCATTTTACGGTATTTCACATCGTTATTCAATTATTGCATTTTAAATATTGTTTCATTGATGGAGATTTATCGAAATTATTTAATCGCCTTATTAATTATTGTAAAGATTAAAGTGTTAGTATGTGCTCGAAATGTTTTATCGATGTGATTTCATGCATGGAAATTGTGAAAAGAAATGATATTCAAACGATATATATGTACTCCATGCATGCCTGAAATGGTTTGAGACATTACTTGCAAATTTTCATGCTGGGATCCTTGTTATAAAGTATTGAAAAATAGTTTTGTTATTGAAAATGATTTGAAAGTTGATCCCATGCATGCTTGAAAATGTTTTGAGAGGACTGAATACAGAACGCTGGTTACTAACAGCAGTACTGTTAGTCCTTGGTGCACCATGGTTAATCTCGAGCTCGCTTGATATTCGTGGGCATTGACTCACGCCTGTTATTCGTGGGGTTATCCCCGCGCCTGTTATTCGTGGCCTTGAGCCGCGCCTGTTGCCTTGAGCCGCGCCTGTTGGTTACTTACCCTCGTGAACTGTGTGTTCACGCCTGTTTTCGTAGCCTTGAGCTGCGCCTGGTTATTTACCCTCGTGGACTGTGTGTCCACGCCTGATATTCCGTTCTGTTGAAGTCCTACGAAAATTGAGATTTGAATATTATTTTTAAATCGATTTTGACAAACGAATGGTCTTGACACGTATTTGAGATTCTCTAAGAAATGATTTGTTATGCAGTTTTAAATGTGACTTGATTATACTCTGTAGAAAATGAGACTTGTTGTTTCGATATGCATTATAGTTGAATCATTTAGATGATTTTCTTAAATTTAGACAATTTTTATTTATGGGACGTTATTCACCGGAAATTTATTTTGGCCTCAGATAGCCCAGCGACTCTATAGCTCTGGTTGAGCAGCAACGAGCCTCCTTGTTGTTTTTAAAGATGATGGCTTTATTGTGTAGCTGTTGTTCGATGCATAAAACAAAAAATTATATTTATGTACCATTTTTTTTAAAGATTAGATGCTCCACGTAGTCTATAGGTGAGATCCATGTGCCTTATTTATATCTTGATAATGCCGAATATGTTTTATTGGTATAATCTTGTGAAAAGAAATGGTACGTTGTGTTATGTAGCATTTTGACGCATACGTTTACAAAACAAAGGCTTACGGGGTGAGATCTCTCATAGTCCGTGCTGGTCACCTCTAAATTTTAGGGCATGACACTTACGGTGGTAGCGAGGTACTGATGGGACAACCTCTTTGAGGTTCCGTTAATTATCGCGGCTGTCACTCCCCAGGGTTCGAACCCTCGCCCTGAGGAATGCTGGTAGTAGCCCTTACCAACTCTACCAAGCGCCCATTGGTTATCCTTTTGTTTAGTTGTTAGAGGTTAGAGCTCCACTTTTTGTTGGGCCAAACCGCCCAAGGTTCGACTTTTTAATTTCATGCTTGCCACCAGCGCACATTGGCACAGATGGATGAGGGTTTGTGTCTCTTAACCATCTCTCCCGGGTTTCATCCCGCTGGAAGATGGGAATGGAGCAAGTGTTCCTGGGAGGGCCTCCCCCGTCTTGGGCCTTTGCAATACTTGAAGAGATTAGTCACCGGACCTGTCCTGGTGGATACCCTTGGTGCATACCAAAAAAAAATTTCATGCTTGCCAAATATTACACTGATTTTTAATATAAATCTTTTGATAATTAAGGAATCTGAATACATTACTTAAAAGTATTTATATTTATTATTTTTCTGTAAATTAATTTATTTAACTTATACATTGATATATTATAACCTAATTATATATATTAATAAATACTTTGAAATGACGTATTTAACGTTTTCAATCTCACCAATAAAAATCAATTCACTTTTATATTAAATTATATAATATATATATATATATATATGAATATGTGATAACTAGATCAAAAATCCTATAATATGCGAGTTTGTGAAGTACCAAAATTTTCATTTTTCCCTTGAATATTCATAACATATTACCTTAATTAAATTCTATAAAGCAAAATTACCTTACAGAAAATATAAAAATAGAAGAACCGGCCGGATTTTTATCGATAAAGCAATGAAAATAAACCTCACTTGTTTGTAAAAAAGGATGGGGCTTATGCCTCGTGTGATAAGGACGCTCTCTGGTTTGGATCCTTAGAGCAAAATATAGATGTGGCGAGAACCATATGCCTCATGTGCTCAACAGACACAGCTCCTCTCTCAATTGGAGAGGAATTAGTACTGTTCGGGAAAAAAATTAGGGAGTTATTGGGCAGAAGGTGGGGGATGGTCTTTTACATCATTCTGGTTTGACACTTGATCGGAGCTGAACATTCCACTTATTGGTCTAATTCCTATAGTACGAAAATAAGATCAGCAGAAATGAAAGAGTAGTGTGTTATGTGACCCAATATTGGAGAGATTGGGATATGAGGAAACTTGGTTCCTGGTTCCTACAAGATTTTGCTGAGAGACATTTTTGCACACACCGTCCATTATAGTTCCTTTACAGTAAAACCTGCACATATCACTACCAAAAAAAAAACATTTGCAACGATTACATTGCATCGGCTAGGAAAAACTGCTACAAGTTGGTGACATCGTAGCAGTTTTACAAATCTGCAGCCCTTTGACTCGGATGCATATTGGTCATGGTATGTTAAAATTAACCGCAACAATGGTGGCACCACCTTGGCGCCAAATGGCAGGAAGTTGGCTCCAAATTTAGCGGTCATGGACTCAAAAACCGATGCGAAATGTGAAGCAGTTTCATGTTTTGTGTTCCACTTGTAGTGCCTTCCTCTGGGCGTGCGAATTGATATATATATTGAAAACCTGAAAGAAACAATAATAATAATAATAATATATGAAAAGAAATGAAATAAAATAAAATAAATGGATTTAAGGCTTGTTTGGAAGCTATTTTGAAAATAGCTTTTACAGATTTCGAGGCAAAACCTAGGTTTTGAAGAATAGATTTTGGAAAATAGCTTTTACAGATTTCGAGGCAAAACCTAGATTTTGAAAAGTGATTTAGGGCTTGTTTGCCATCACTTCATAAAACCTATGTTTGGTTTCAAAACATAGGTTTTGTCCAAGTATAAACATTTTTCTGAAAAACTATTGTGGTTACAAAACCTCAGTTTGAAACTTAGGTTTTGAAACCTAGGTTTTCTCTTTCCTACTTTTTTCCTTCTTTCTCTTTCCTCTTTCTTACTTTTTTCCTTCTTTCTCTTTTCTCTTTCCTATTTTTTCTT